>JAXRKP010000882.1:95000-105000 GCA_037039925.1 Doris montereyensis | reverse complement strand
ATACATTACATTTTACATACACAATACATACATTACATTTTACATACACAATACATACATTACATTTTACATACATAATACATACATTACATTTTTACATACATTACATTTAACATACATAATACAAATATTACATTTTACCTATGTAGTGCATATATTACATTTTACATACATAGTACATACATTACATTTTTACACACTTAGTACATAGATGACATTTTACATACATAGTACATACATTACATTTTACATACATTTGGTTATACATACAGACACATAGAGTACATTTTACATAGTACATAGTACTAATAATACTGATACCACATTGTTCATACAAACGTACGTACAAACGTGCCTACACATTACAAAGCAACAAGTCAACAACCAGTGATTACGAGTTCATCAACACTTTAATAACGCACGATACAGTGGAGTTGTAATAGTTCAGCTCATAACGACAGCAGCAATAGGTAACGCTAATAGTAATGATAACAGCTGTGAGATTTCGTCAATGGTTGATATTATGATGTAAACAATTGCTAATGGTTGATATTAGGATGTAAACAATTGCCAATGGTTGATATTATGATATAAACAACTGTCAATGGTCGATATTATAATGTAAACAATTGCCAATGGTTGATATTATGATGTAAACAATTGCCAATGGTTGATATTAGGATGTAAACAATTGCCAATCGTTGATATTATGATGTAAACAATTGCCAATGGTTGATATTAAGATGTAAACAATTGCCAATGGTTGATATTATGATATAAACAACTGTCAATGGTTGATATTATGATATAAACAACTGTCAATGGTTGATATTATGATGTAAATAACTTCAATGGTTGATATTATGATGTAAACAATTGTCAATGGTTGATATTATGATGTAAGCAACTGTCAATGGTTGATATTAGGATGTAAACAATTGCCAATGGTTGATATTAAGATGTAAACAATTGCCAATGGTTGATATTAAGATGTAAACAATTGCCAATGGTTGATATTAGGATGTAAACAATTGTCAATTGTTGATATTATGATGTAAACAACTGTCAATGGTTGATATTAGGATGTAAACAATTGTCAATGGTTGATATTAGGATGTAAACAACTGTCAACGGCAGTGTCATCATAAGCAAGACGTAGAAGTGCAAGTCTATAGTTTGTTAACATTCAAAAGAGAAATGTATGTTATGTGAAGATCTACCCAATTAGAGACTGGAACATAAACGTTGACAGCTATGAACTTTTCAACTTGAAAACACATAGGCTTAGATTGATGCTCCATACTTCGCGGATCATATTGAACTTCCTTCAAGTAAAAAATCAAAGCTATGATTTATATGAATGTGTTTTGTCCCCTTAGAACAACAATAGCTACTATATTCGGTTGTCACACCTACATTTGTGATGGAAATGACATTAATAAATAATGTCTTAAGGAGCGCAGTTAACTCGGTTGGTAGCGCTTTGATTTCATGGCGAGGGAAGGTGCTGCCGTAGAGGTCGCAGGTTCGATCCCCATGGCGGCCAGGATAAGTGTCCGTCTATTTCTTGAATTTCTCTCCTCGTTGTTTCTACGGGGCTTTAATATTATTTATTGAAACTTTGGCCCTGTGCCTTCGCTCTCTGTTTGTATCAACCTTATATTTACATTTATAGTCCAACCTTTGATTTACATTTATAGTCCAACCTTTGATTTACATTTATAGTCCAACCTTAGATTTACATTTATAGTCCAACCTTTGATTTACATTTATAGACTAACCTTAGATTTACATTTATAGTCAACTTTACATTTACATTTATAGTCCAACCTTAGATATACATTTATAGTCCAACTTTAGATTTACATTTATAGACTAACCTTAGATATACATTTATAGTCCAACCTTTGATTTACATTTATAGACTAACCTTTGATTTACATTCATAGTCCAACTTTACATATACATTTATAGTCCAACTTTACATATACATTTATAGTCCAACCTTACATTTACATTTATAGTCCAACTTTACATTTACATTTATAGTCAACTTACATTTACATTTATAGTCCAACTTTACATTTACATTTATAGTCCAACTTTTTACATTTACATTTATAGTCCAACCTTCAAACACTGATGGGCATGGCCACCAAAAAGGTCCTACGGTGTGCTCCTTGGGAAAGTCACACATTTCTCCACTCGACTCAAAAGAGTACATGCATTAGTAAAATCCAAGACATGTTTGTCTCTCTCTTCTCTCTCTCTCTCTCTCTCTCTCTCTCTCTCTCTCTCTCTCTCTCTCTCTCTCTCTCTCTCTCTCTCTCTCTCTCTCTCTCTCTCTCTCTCTCTCTCTCTCTCTCTCTCTCTCTCTCTCTCTCTCTTTCTCTCTCTCTCTCTCTCTCTCTCTCTCTCTCTCTCTCTCTCTCTCTCTCTCTCTCTCTCTCTCTCTCTCTCTCTCTCTCTCTCTCTCTCTCTCTCTCTCTCTCTCTCTCTCTCTCTCTCTCTCTCTCTCTCTCTCTCTCTCTCTCTCTCTCTCTCTCTCTCTCTCTCTCTCTCTCTCTCTCTCTCTCTCTCTCTCTCTCTCTCTCTCTCTCTCCCTCCCTCCTCTCCTCTCTCCTCCCTCCCTCCCTCCCTCCCTCCCTCCCTCCCTCCCTCCCTCCCTCCCCTCCCTCCCTCCCTCCTCCCTCCTCCCTCCCTCCCTCCCTCCCTCCCTCCCTCCCTCCCTCCCTCCCTCTCTCTCTCTCTCTCTCTCTCTCTCTCTCTCTCTCTCTCTCTCTCTCTTTCTCTCTCTCTCTCTCTGTTGCATTAAGCGTCAGCCCGATGGTATTCTGTATTCCTTTCTCTAAAGGAATTGGAATACCAGGTGCGACACCTTCTGGTGCCCGCGTGGAGGGCGTTGGTTTCAATTTTAATGTTAGGTGCCCAGTGCCATTAATTAATACCTCATTTTTTTTCTGCGCTGAAACTCGCTTGAAAGTAATGAAAGCTTGAACAGACCATGTGCATGTTCATTTTGAAATGAACTAACACAGAAAGATAGACAACTAAAACAATTCCACCTCAAAATAACCCAAACAACTTAAGCAATATTATTAGTAATACGCGAGACAGTAACTATTCTGATTATTATCAACAATGGCTGCTTGGGCTAAAGATGAAACGATTTTACTAAGGAAACTAATTTGATGGTAAGGTTCTCATCTCGTATCACATGATTCAACTTCTACCATTGCACACATCTGACATTATTTAATGATGAAACAACATGCTCCTACCAGATCATCATAATCTCAGGCAGAAATGGTCTTCAACACCAGGGGTAGGGGTGGTGGTGATTTTATAAGGTTTTTAAATCACAGCATTCTTTGCGAGGACATGGCCACGGCTAAACGCTTGCCTGATATTTCCGGAAGAGCCATACTTCCTGGCTTGGGGTCACGTTGACCACCGCCGGAACCCCTGTGAACTGTCATTGACGTCCCCGACAAATACGATTCACTCGACTCGGAGACATTGCTCCCGATGTCGTCTGATGGCGATGGTAGGACAACTGGCTGGATCGTTGGTACCAAGTGAGTTGGCGCTGCCGTTGTCGAGGGCACCATGCCTGTCATCTGCCCCTGGGAGTGAGTGATGGTGGGTTTGTATCCGACAATTCCCTTACGTTGGGCGTTCATATGCGGTGGTTTTTTAGACGTCAAAGTCGAGCTTCCTAGTCGATATTTCCTGGTGAGAAATCTGCCGTAGTCTTTGACAGCGTAATCCTTTGCCCCGGTATCCCTCGCGTACGGCTTCATGCGCATGCGCTCTATACTGCTGTTGGTCATAGTCAAAGCGTTTCGCACTGAGCTAATGGAATCGCTGTCACTGAAATTTGAGTTCCCGCTGGCACTGCCCAGGCTGTTCTTGTGGTGGCTTCTGTAGGTGGAAGGTCCCGACTTGCTCTTCTTGCTGCTGTTAGTGCTATCCTTTCCGCGGTGCGACTGCTGATGGAGTTGGGCAAATGCGTTCATGGCGCTCATGAAGGACGTCGGCAAGAGTGGCGATTCTACTTCGCTCCTCGAATTACGTGAGCTACATTCCGACCCACTTCCCTTGTCCATGCTCTTTTGTTGTGGGGTCAATTTTTCCAAGGGCCTCAGCGGCTGGTCGGCGGCCATCTTTGTCACCGACTTGACGGTGAATACGTCTTTGGCGATATCGTCTGTTGCTTGCTGGACCGAGTCATGGCAAACCTGTGTTTCCTGACGTTTCCCGAGATTCGCTCCCGACTTTGAAGGCGTTATTGGCGTCCTAGGGGCAGACGATGCTTGCAATTCCTTATCCGACTTCTTGAGGGCGTCTATGCGAGTGGAAAACTTTTCAACGAACAAGTCAGATGCAGATTTGACCAATTTGGGATCTTTGAACGTTTCCTTTGTTACAGGCCGACTGGTCGGTTCGTTGAGGGCAACTTCCGAGGAGGCCTTTGTGTGAGTGTGGGGGTTGTTCTCGGACCTATTGGCTAAACTTTCTACATTGCGAGTACCTGGTTCGGATTTTGCCGTTTCGGTTGTACGGAGCAAGTGAGTCAAATCCTTTTTCAGCATCTTTTGGGCCTGTCTTAATTCTGGGGTTACTGTCAAAGCGGTGGAGTCCGGGAATTTGGAGCGTTTGGCTGTGACCCAGTCATCCCCTACGTTGGCAAATTTGGTAGCTCGGTAAATGCCGTTATTGCAGATGTACCTGTATGTCCCGGGCTCCACGTTGGCTTTCCAGGTAGATCTTTGATGGTCGCCGCTGTAGTCATCGCTGACGCATCGGATCCGAATGTTGGCGATATCGATATCTGGTGGGAATGGCTTCGATCCTTTCTTAGCCCGAGGGTTATTGTTTAAACTCTTGGCAGCGGGCTTAGGGAGGGAAACAGAACAGCCCCAACCAGTCACAGCTTCGTCGAAAACGTCCACATCGCATGTCTCGATGGCTACTGTGTCTTGCAATGCCGTCTGCTCACCATCGTCCAACAGAAGGTCAACCAGAGCCCGTGAAGTGGGCTCGGATTTCTGAATATCCAACGTGGGACTTGCCGATGGAGTCATGACCTTTGACCTCTGGATTGTTTATGACACGTTGCGAATTAAAGGACATGTGGTTTGTTCCACATGTTTCTCGTTGTTTCCCTCATTGTGAATAAACGTTTTTTAACGTCCTCATACGTCATCACAGGAACGGAGAAGGGCGTATCGATTCTCGTCTTTTACGAAGGGCGTATCGATTCTCGTCTTTTACGAAGGGCGTATCGATTCTCGTCTTTTACGAAGGGCGTGTCGATTCTCGTTTTTTACGAAGGGCGTATCGATTCTCGTCTTTTACGAAGGGCGTATGGATTCTCGTCTTTCAAGTTGATCTGAAAAAGAATAAAACATTACATGTCAATATTTTTGTCACAATTTTTGTCTTTTTAATTAAACCTTTCAGTCTTCAAACTGTTGAAATCTGGTGAGCGATGAGGAATGTGAAAGGAATAAACAATAATAAAAAAGATGAAAAACGAGACTTTTGTTCGCAGTGATCTCAAAATATCAAGAAAGTGTTTTGAAGTTTTTGCCCAAGTCTTTTCAGAAAGCTGGAGGAAGCTAAACATATGAGGTTTAACATATACACCGACAGCTACAAATATGCTATACATGTATCCCACGATTTTCTTTGTTCAATTAAAGGACAAATACATTACAGGTCTTGTGTGTTTTCGATTTCCTACGAAACGACATCTACCGATGTCTTGTGTTTTCCTTCCTTACTCCCACACACACACACACACACACATACACACAAACACACATACACACCATCTCTCTCTCTCTCTCTCTCTCTCTCTCTCTCTCTCTCTCTCTCTCTCTCTCTCTCTCTCTCTCTCTCCCTGTCTGTCTGTCTGTCTGTCTGTCTGTATGTCTCTTTCTCTTTCTCTCTCTCTCTCTCTCTCTCTCTCTCTCTCTCTCTCTCTCTCTCTCTCTCTCTCTCTCTCTCTCTCTCTCTCTCTCTCTCCTCTCTCTCTCTCTCTCTCTCTCTCTCTCTCTCTCTCTCTCTCTCTCTCTCTCTCTCTCTCTCTCTCTCTCTCTCTCTCTCTCTCTCTCTCTCTCTCTCTCTTTCCCTGAACAATGTGATGAAAATAAGTGTACGGAAATGTATGTTAATTGTCTTTCCCCAATTATAGGAACATAACGCCAGGCCTAGCTTTGTCAGGATTCAAACATGGGATCTCATGGTTCCAAATCTGACTGCCTAACCAATCGGTCACTGACACCACCTACCTCTGATTAGCCTCTCAAAAGAGTCAGCCCCACCCCCTCCCACACCCTGGTTGTGTCTCTGTGACCTGGCCAGTTCCTACAAGATTTGTGTTCTCGTTGCCTTTCGTTTGCATTTTTACCTCGACTTACTTTTCTGTCGCAAACAATAAACCAGCGGTTCAGTTACACTTCCATGCGTTGTAAATGAACCGTAGCGTTGTGGGCTGGTAATCACGACGACACTGATTCAAACTCCATGGCTTGCTCAGGTGGGGGTTTTTTTTCAACTTTGTACTCTAAGGAAAAGAACTTGATTCTAACTTCCTCACTTGACTCAGGTATGAATGAATACACGGCTAAAGGTAAAGAAAGATCTTATTAAAATGTTAGCACAAACATCCAAACAGGCTTGTGTACTATAATATTATGCTTCCCCGGTAGTTGAGAAGGACTTTGTATGAAATGACCTGCTGGGGCATAAATGATGTAGTCACACACTGTTATTACACATGGGGATACAGTTTATAATCGCCTTCTTCTTTTCGTCGCTAGTTTTCTGCATCTTATATCTCACTTAGAACATTTTTAAGTTGCTTTGCTTTTGTGTGTCCACACTAACTTAACATTGCCACAGACATTCACATTGACATTTTTTCATGCCATTCACATGCTTTTCCTACAGACATTCACATTGCCACAGACATTCACATTGCCATTCACATCTTACAGACATTCACATTGCCACAGACATTGACATTGGCATTTACAGACATTGGCATTTTACAGACATTGTTCTCATTATATTATGTTTTCCGATCCTAATTCAAAGAAGCTTAAAAATAAAATATATTTCTTAATGCTTAATGATATTTCATTGTATACGTTGCCTGTAAAACACTTCAGTTTGTATTGTATTCTGCTATTGGGGTTTGTGTGTGCCTCTGTGTTATTTAGACGTTCACTAACTTCTTGACTACAATAGAACACATTCACTTGCACTGCCTAACCCCAAATACTGAGATTTCGACTCGTCACCGATGTCTAACATTGACGTTGAATACTTTTACACATAACACACTCACATTTTACACACATAGTAGTAGACACATATTACAGTAGTATAACACACTCAGTAGTATAAACCGTACACACACAGTAGATAGACAATAAACTGTACACACACACGTAGATAGACACATATACACATAGTATAACACATTAAACCGTACACACACAGTAGATAGTATAACACACTTACACCGTACACACACGTAGATAGACACATGATTATTATTACTTAGTATTATAAACCTACACACACACACGTAGATAGACACATATTACACATAGTATAACACACTCGATGGTATTATATTACATTATTAGCACTTGTACACACACACGTAGATAGACACATTTGATTATAATTTTACTCTACACATTGATTTACTTCACACTCTTACACCGTTTTTTACACAGAGTATAATCATATTACTCACACAAGTATAATTATATTACCTACACACACGTAGATATTATTACATATTACACATAGTATAACACACTATAATTAGATAGACACCTATTATATACTATTAATTTATTATTTTTGTATAACACATTCTTGTTACACATTACACACTAGATAGACACATAGCTAGTCCACTATTTCACTATTTACTAGATAGACATTACACATAGTATTTTTACTTTACTTTACCAAATTTAGTTTTGTTTTACATTTATTATACATACACCCGTACACACGTGTTTAGACACATATTACACATAGTATAACACACTCGCATACACTCACATATTACACATAGTATAACATCACTCACACACGTAGATTATTATTATAACACACTCGTTCATTGTTACATAATGTTGATATTTAGTATTTACACCGATTGAAGGTCACTGGTATAAGATATTGAATGCAGCACATTTTCCAAACAAATCTTTTGATGACTAAAATTATGTCATAGAAGGGGGAACAACTATACACATTTATTTATCTTATTACACAACACACAATCGGTAAGGAAAATTTGACCTTCCACATACCTAATGTTTTTTTTATTATTATCATTCATTTTATTATTATTATTATTATTATTATTATTATTATTATTATTATTATTATTATTATTATTATTATTATTATTATTATTATTATTATTATTATTATTATTATTATTATTATTATTATTATTGAGGATTATTGTTTATATTATTATTATTATCCTTAGTAGCTATATTATTAATATTATTATTATTATTATTATTATTATTATTATTATTATTATTAGTAGTAGTGAGTATAGTAGTAAAGTAGTAGTAGATAAAGTAGTAGTAGTAGTAGTAGTAGTAGTAGTAGTAGTAGTAGTAGCAAAGTAGTAGTTGTAGTAATAGTAGTAGTAGTAGTAGAAGTAGTAGTAGTAGTAGTAGTAATAGTAGTAGTAGTAGTAGTAGTAGTAGTAGTAGTAGTAGTAGTAGTAGTATTAGTAGTAGTAGTAGCAGTTAGGGTAGTATATTATTATGATTATTATTATTATTATTATTATTATTATTATTATTATTATTATTACAACCCTGTTATTATTATCTATCATTAAATTCTTCAGATATGTTTCCAGCTACTCTCATTGCACACTTTGATATTATTGTAAAAGCTTTTAATGGCTTCTATTAAATGTTGCTCTACATTGTGTTCTTTTGTTTATAATGCCATGTTTGTCCCTCCTCACAGTGTCAAATTTTTCTAGATTAAAATATTAGGTGCAAGTCAATGTTTCTCTCAAGGAATTTTTCTATTATTTGTCTTATTGTAAATATGTGGTCTTGTACATTTCTACCTGGTCTCAAAATCCACTCTGATGCTCTTCAATCTCTACATTCTTAGATATTTTTTCAGCTGTCTCCTCTACAATAAACTGTCTTGTATTTTGGTTTTCCTTAGTTTCTTCTCTGAGTTAATCATTACCCCTAGGTATTTTAGCAACTTGTTCTAAATTTCTCCCTGCCAAATTTAAGATTTTGTGCTTTAGCTTCCCTAGTTACTAGCATTGTTTTGATACTCTCATTCCTCTGTTATTTAGTTCTTTTCCTGGTACCAAACAGAACTAAATCATCGGTAAGTAGTGATATCCACATCTTCATAGTTTTGAGGATTTCATAAATTGATCCTTTTTATGTATTGGTACTACCAAATTCCCTTTTTTTCCAGTCACTCTGGCATCTGTTTGAACTTCCATGCTTGTTGGCATATTTTAAGCATGTAGTAGTTTGTCTGCCTCTCTCCTATTGGTTTTTAATCATTATTGGATAAACTTGATCTTGTACACTTCTCCTGGGTTAAAATCTTTCCTAATTTCACTTTTCTTATAGCTGTTTGGATTTCTTCCATTGAGATATCTACATCTTCATACTTGATCCTCATCTATTGGATTACTTGCTACTCTTACTAATTGATCTTTTGGACTCCTTTGTTTCATATGTTCTGGAGGGATTATGTAATTTTCTGTAAATGTTTTCTCCACGCTTCCATGATTTGGTCTGTCTTCTTTCATTATTTCTCCACATGGCATTCTTAATTTTATCTTTCTATTGGGCATTATGTTTTGATCTTTTTTTCTCATGCTCTTCATTGCCTCACCCCCCCCCCCCCGAACAGCTTTTGATTTCCTTGATAGCTTTCTTGACGTCTTTGTCCAAAC
>JAXRKP010000882.1:82500-87500 GCA_037039925.1 Doris montereyensis | reverse complement strand
TTATCCGGTAAAATTAAATCAGGTCAAGACAGGGTTACCCAGTAAAATCAAATCAAGACAGGGTTACCCAGTAAAATCAAATCAAGACAGGGTTATCCGGTAAAATCAAATCAAATCAGATCAAATCAAGACAGGATTACCCGGTCAAATCAAATCAAGACAGGATTACCCGGTAAAATCAAATCAGGTCAAGACAGGGTTACCCGGTAAAATCAAATCAAGACAGGGTTACCCGGTAAAATCAAATCAAGACAGGATTACCCGGTAAAATCAAATCAAGACAGGGTTACCAAATCAGGTCAAATCAAATCAAGACAGGGTTACCCGGTAAAATCAAATCAAGACAGGGTTACCTGTCAAATCAAATCAAGACAGGGATTACCTTAAAATCAAATCAAGACAAGGTTACCGAATAAAATAAAATCAAGTCACGACAGGGTTACCCAGTAAATCAAATCAAGTCAAGAAATCAAAAATCAAATCAAGACAGGGTTACCCGGTAAAATCAAATCAAGACAAGTTTACCCGGTCAAAATCCAAAAATCAAATCAAGTCAAGACAAGGTTACCCAGTTAAATCAAATCAAGCCAAGGTTACCCAAAAATCAAATCAAGTCAAGACAAGGTTACCCAGTAAAATCAAATCAAGACAAGACAAGGTTACCCAGTAAAATCAAATCAAGACAGGGTTACCCAAAAAATCAAATCAAGACAGGGTTACCCAGTAAAATCAAATCAAGACAGGGTTACCCAGTAAAATCAAATCAAGACAGGGTTACCCAGTAAAATCAAATCAAGACAAGGTTACCCAGTCAAATCAAATCAAGACAGGGTTACCCAGTAAAATCAAATCAAGACAAGACAAGGTTACCCAGTAAAATCAAATCAAGACAAGGTTACCCAGTAAAATCAAATCAAGACAAGATAGGTTACCCAGTAAAATCAAATCAAGACAAGGTTACCCAGTAAAATCAAATCAAGACAAGGTTACCCAGTAAAATCAAATCAAGACAAGGTTACCCAGTAAAATCAAATCAAGACAAGGTTACCCAGTAAAATCAAATCAAGTCAAGACAGGGTTACCCAGTAAAATCAAATCAAGTCAAGACAGGGTTACCAAAGTAAAATCAAATCAAGACAAGGTTACCCAGTAAAATCAAATCAAGTCAAGACAGGGTTACCAAAGTAAAATAAAATCAAGACAAGACAAGGTTACCCAGTAAAATGAAATCAAGTCAATGTTACCCAGTAAAATGAAATCAAGACAAGACAAGGTTACCCAGTAAAATGAAATCAAGACAAGACAAGGTTACCCAGTAAAATGAAATCAAGACAAGACAGGGTTACCCAGTAAAATCAAATCAAGACAAGACAAGGTTACCCAGTAAAATCAAATCAGGACAAGGTTACCCAGTAAAATCAAATCAAGACAAGGTTACCCAGTAAAATCAAATCAAGACAAGACAGGGTTACCCAGTAAAATCAAATCAAGACAAGGTTACCCAGTAAAATCAAATCAAGACAAGACAAGGTTACCCAGTAAAATCAAATCAAATCAAGACAGGGTTACCCAGTAAAATCAAATCAAGACAAGACAAGGTTACCCAGTAAAATCAAATCAAGACAAGACAAGGTTACCCAGTAAAATCAAATCAAGACAAGGTTACCCAGTAAAATCAAATCAAGACAAGGTTACCCAGTAAAATCAAATCAAGACAAGGTTACCCAGTAAAATCAAATCAAGACAAGACAAGGTTACCCAGTAAAATCAAATCAAGACAAGGTTACCCAGTAAAATCAAATCAAGTCAAGACAGGGTTACCCAGTAAAATCAAATCAAGACAAGACAAGGTTACCCAGTAAAATCAAATCAAGTCAAGACAGGGTTACCCAGTAAAATCAAATCAAGTCAAGACAGGGTTACCCAGTAAAATCAAATCAAGTCAAGACAAGGTTACCCAGTAAAATGAAATCAAGACAAGACAAGGTTACCCAGTAAAATGAAATCAAGTCAAGACAAGGTTACCCAGTAAAATGAAATCAAGACAAGACAAGGTTACCCAGTAAAATCAAATCAAGACAAGACAAGGTTACCCAGTAAAATGAAATCAAGCCAAGGTTACCCAGTAAAATCAAATCAAGCCAAGGTTACCCAGTAAAATCAAATCAAGTCAAGACAAGGTTACCCAGTAAAATCAAATCAAGACAAGACAAGGTTACCCAGTAAAATCAAATCAAGACAAGACAAGGTTACCCAGTAAAATCAAATCAAATCAAGACAAGGTTACCCAGTAAAATCAAATCAAGTCAAGACAGGGTTACCCAGTAAAATCAAATCAAATCAAGACAGTGTTACCCAGTAAAATCAAATCAAATCAAGACAAGGTTACCCAGTAAAATCAAATCAAGACAAGACAGGGTTACCCAGTAAAATCAAATCAAGACAAGACAAGGTTACCCAGTAAAATCAAATCAAATCAAGCCAAGGTTACCCAGTAAAATCAAATCAAGTCAAGACAGGGTTACCCAGTAAAATCAAATCAAGCCAAGGTTACCCAGTAAAATCAAATCAAATCAAGACAAGGTTACCCAGTAAAATCAAATCAAATCAAGACAGGGTTACCCAGTAAAATCAAATCAAATCAAGACAGGGTTACCCAGTAAAATCAAATCAAGACAGGATTGGCCAGAAAATCAAGTCAAGACAAGGTTTCCCAGTAAAATCTAATCAAGACAGGATTGCCCAGTAAAATCAGATCAAGTGAAGACAGGATTGCCCAGTAAAATCAAATCACATCAAGACAGGGTTGCACAGTAAAATCAAATCACGTCAAGACAGGATTGCACAGTAAAATCAAATCACATCAAGACAGGGTTGCACAGGAAGATCAAATCACATCAAGACAGGGTTGCACAGTAAAATAGAATCAAGTCAAGACAGGGTTGCACAGTAAAATAGAATGAAGTCAAGACAGGGTTGCCAAGTAAAATAGAATGAAGTCAAGACAGGGTTGCCAAGTAAAATAGAATCAAGTCAAGACAGGGTTGCACAGTAAAATCAAATCAAGACAGGATTGGCCAGAAAATCAAGTCAAGACAAGGTTTCCCAGTAAAATCTAATCAAGACAGGATTGCCCAGTAAAATCAGATCAAGTGAAGACAGGATTGCCCAGTAAAATCAAATCACATCAAGACAGGGTTGCACAGTAAAATCAAATCACGTCAAGACAGGATTGCACAGTAAAATCAAATCACATCAAGACAGGGTTGCACAGGAAGATCAAATCAAATCAAGACAGGGTTGCACAGTAAAATCAAATCACATCAAGACAGGGTTGCACAGGAAGATCAAATCAAATCAAGACAGGGTTGCACAGTAAAATCAAATCACATCAAGACAGGGTTGCACAGGAAGATCAAATCAAATCAAGACAGGGTTGCACAGTAAATAGAATCAAATCAAGACAGGGTTGCACAGTAAAATAGAATCAAATCAAGACAGGGTTGCACAGTAAAATAGAATCAAGTCAAGACAGGGTTGCACAGTAAAATAGAATGAAGTCAAGACAGGGTTGCACAGTAAAATAGAATCAAGTCAAGACAGGGTTGCACAGTAAAATAGAATGAAGTCAAGACAGGGTTGCACAGTAAAATAGAATGAAGTCAAGACAGGGTTGCACAGTAAAATAGAATCAAAATCAAGACAGGGTTGCACAGTAAAATAGAATGAAATCAAGACAGGGATGCACAGTAAAATAAAACAAAATCAAAACAGGGTTGCCAGCAAAAATCAAAAAAGAAATAAAATCAAGACAGGGTTGTCCATTCAAATCAAATCAAATCAAGACAGGGTTGCCCAGTAAAATCAAATCAAGTCAAGACAGGGTTGTCCCGTCAAATCAAATCAAGTCAATACAGGGTTGTCCATTCAAATCAAATCAAGTCGAGACAGGGTTGTCCAGTCAAATCAAATGAAGTCATGACAGGGTTGTCCAGTCAAATCAAATCAAGTCAAGACAGGGTTGTCCAGTCAAATCAAATCAAGTCAAGACAGGGTTGTCCAGTCAAATCAAATCAAATCAAGACAGGGTTGTCCAGTCAAATCAAATCAAGTCAAGACAGGGTTGTCCAGTCAAATCAAATCAAGTCAAGACAGGGTTGTCCAGTCAAATCAAATCAAATCAAGACAGGGTTGTCTTGTCAAAAACTACAATCGAATCAAATGAAGACAGGGTTGTCTAGTAAAAACTACAATCGAATCAAATGAAGACAGGGTTGTCCAGTCAAATCAAATCAAGTCAAGACAGGGTTGTCCAGTCAAATCAAATCAAATCAAGACAGGGTTGTCTTGTAAAAACTACAATCAAATCAAGTCAAGACAGGACTGTCTAGTAAAAACTACAATCAAATCAAGTCAAGACAGGGTTGTCTAGTAAAAACTACAATCAAATCAAATCAAGACAGGGTTGTCTTGTAAAAACTAGAATCAAATCAAATCAAGACAGGGTTGTCTAGTAAAAACTACAATCAAATCAAGTCAAGACAGGGTTGTCTAGTAAAAACTACAATCGAATCAAGTCAAGACAGGGTTGTCTAGTAAAAACTACAATCAAATCAAGTCAAGACAGGGCTGTCTTGTAAAAACTACAATCAAATCAAATGAAAACAGGGTTGTCTTGTAAAAACTACAATCGAATCAAATGAAGACAGGGCTGTCTTGTAAAAACTAAATCAAATCAAATGAAGACAGGGCTGTCTTGTAAAAAACTACAATCGAATCAAATGAAGACAGGGTTGTCTTGTAAAAACTACAATCAAATCAAATGAAGACAGGGCTGTCTTGTAAAAAAACTACAATCGAATCAAATGAAGACAGGGTTGTCTAGTAAAAACTACAATCAAATCAAATCAAGACAGGGTTGTCTTGTAAAAACAAATCAAATCAAATCAAGACAGGGCTGTCTTGTAAAAACTACAATCAAATCAAATGAAGACAGGGCT
>JAXRKP010000882.1:60000-77500 GCA_037039925.1 Doris montereyensis | reverse complement strand
TAGTCTAACAAATCAACCAAGTCTAAAATGACACTTATGTAGTGGTAACAAATGAAGAACAAGTCTATAAACTATGTAGTGGTAACAAATCAACAACAAGTCTATAGCCAATAACAGTGACTATGTATAGTAACAAATCAACAACAAGTCTATAGCCAATAACAGTGACTATGTAGTGGTAACAAATCAACAACAAGTCTATAGCAAATAACAGTGACAATGTCTCAACAACAAGTCTATAGCCAATAACAGTGACTATGTAGTGGTAACAAACTACAACAATCTATAGCCAATAAACAACTATGAGTGATAACAAATCAACAACAAGTCTATAACCAATAACAACAACTATATAGTGATAACAAATCAACAACACATAGCCAATAAAACCAACTATATAGTGATAACAATAAAACAAGTCTATAACAATCTGACCTATAAACAAATCAACAACAAGTCTATAACCAATAACAGTGACTGTAGTGGTAACAAATCAACAACAAGTCTATAACCAATAACAGTGACTATGTAGTGATAAAAATCAACAACAAGTCTATAACTAATAACAGTGACTATGTAGTGATAACAAATCAACAACAAGTCTATAGCCAATAACAGTGACTATGTAGTGATAACCAACAACAAGTCTATGCCAATAGTAAACAAATCAATAACAAGTCTATAACTAATAACAGTGACTATGTAGTGATAACAAATCAACAACAAGTCTATGGCTAATAACAGTGACTATGTAGTGATAACAAATCAACAACAAGTCTATAAACCAACAGTGACTATGTAGTATAAACAAATCAACAACAAGTCTATAACCAATAACAACAACTATGTAAACTAACAAATCAACAACAAGTCTATAACCAATAACAACAACTATGTAGTGGTAACAAATCAACAACAAATCTATAGCCTAACAGTGATAAAACAAATCAACAACAAGTCTATAACCAATGTGACTATGTATAAAAATCAACAACAAGTCTATAACTAATAACAGTGACTATGTAGTGATAACAAATCAACAACAAGTCTATAGCCAATGACAACAACTATGTAGTGATAACAAATCAACAACAAGTCTATAACCAATAACAACATGTAATGGTAACAAATCAACAACAAGTATATCCAATAACAGTGACTATAATGATAACAAATCAACAACAAGTCTATAAATGACAACAACTAGGTAGTGATAACAAATCAACAACAAGTCTATAAACCAATAACAGTGACTATGTAGTGGTAACAAATCAACAACAAGTCTATATCCAATAACAGTGACTATGTAGTGGTAACAAATCAACAACAAGTCTATATCAAATAACAGTGACTATGTAGTGGTAACAAATCAACAACAAGTCTATAGCCAATAACAGTGACTATGTAGTGGTAACAAATCAACAACAAGTCTATAACCAATAACAGTGACTATGTAGTGGTAACAAATCAACAACAAGTCTATATCCAATAACAGTGACTATGTAGTGGTAACAAATCAACAACAAGTCTATAACCAATAACAGTGACTATGTAGTGGTAACAAATCAACAACAAGTCTATAACCAATAACAGTGACTATGTAGTGGTAACAAATCAACAACAAGTCTATAACCAATAACAGTGACTATGTAGTGGTAACAAATCAACAACAAGTCTATAGCCAATAACAACAACTATGTAGTGATAACTAAAACAACAAGTCTTTAGCAATAACAGTGACTATATAGTGGTAACAAATCAACAACAAGTCTATAGTAATGGTAAACAAATCAACAACAAGTCTATAACTAATAACAACAGTAGATAACAAATCAACAACAAGTCTATAGTAACAACAACTATATAGTGATAACAAATCAACAACAAGTCTATAACCAATAACAACAACTATATAGTGATAACAAATCAACAACAAGTCTATAGCCAATAACAACAACTATATAGTGATAACAAATCAACAACAAGTCTATAGCCAATAAAAACAACTATATAGTGATAACAAATCAACAACAAGTCTATAACCAATAACAGTGACTATGTAGTGGTAACAAATCAACAACAAGTCTATAACCAATAACAGTGACTATGTAGTGATAACAAATCAACAACAAGTCTATAGCCAATAACAACAACTATATAGTGATAACAAATCAACAACAAGTCTATATCTAACAACAACTATAGTGATAACAAATCAACAACAAGTCTATATCCAATAACAACAACTATGTAGTGATAACAAATCAACAACAAGTCTATAGCCAATAACAGTGACTATATAGTGATAACAAATCAACAACAAGTCTATAGCCAATGACAACAACTATATAGTGATAACAAATCAACAACAAGTCTATATCCAATCTATATAGTGATAACAAATCAACAACAAGTCTATAACCAATAACAGTGACTATGTAGTGGTAACAAATCAACAACAAGTCTATAGCCAATAACAACAACTATGTAATGATAACAAATCAACAACAAGTCTATAGCCAATAACAGTGACTATGTAGTGGTAACAAATCAACAACAAGTCTATAACCAATAACAACAACTATGTAATGATAACAAATCAACAACAAGTCTATAGCCAATAACAACACTATGTAGTGATAACAAATCAACAACAAGTCTATAGCCAATAACAGTGACTATGTAGTTATAACAAATCAACAACAAGTCTATAACCAATAACAACAACTATGTAGTGATAACAAATCAACAACAAGTCTATAACTAATAACAGTGACTATGTAGTGATAACAAATCAACAACAAGTCTATAGCCAATAACAACAACTATATAGTGATAACAAATCAACAACAAGTCTATAACTAATAACAGTGACTATGTAGTGGTAACAAATCAACAACAAGTCTATAACCAATAACAACAACTATGTAGTGATAACAAATCAACAACAAGTCTATAGCCAATGACAACAACTATATAGTGATAACAAATCAACAACAAGTCGATAGCTAATAACAGTGACTATGTAGTGGTAACAAATCAACAACAAGTCTATAGCCAATAACAGTGACAATGTAGTGATAACAAATCAACAACAAGTCTATAGCCAATAACAGTGACTATGTAGTGGTAACAAATCAACAACAAGTCTATAACCAATAACAACAACTAGTGATAACAAATCAACAACAAGTCTATAGCCAATAACAACAACTATGTAGTGATAACAAATCAACAACAAGTCTATAGCCAATAACAGTGACTATGTAGTGATAACAAATCAACAACAAGTCTATAACCAATAACAACAACTATGTAGTGATAACAAATCAACAACAAGTCTATAACCAATAACAACAACTATGTAGTGATAACAAATCAACAACAAGTCTATAACCAATGACAACAACTATGTAGTTAAAACAAATCAACAACAACTCTATATCCAATAACAGTGACTATGTAGTGGTAACAAATCAACAACAAGTCTATAACCAATAACAGTGACTATGTAGTGATAACAAATCAACAACAAGTCTATAACTAATAACAGTGACTATGTAGTGATAACAAATCAACAACAAGTCTATAACCAATAACAACAACTATGTAGTGATAACAAATCAACAACAAGTCTATAACCAATAACAACAACTATGTAGTGGTAACAAATCAACAACAAATCTATAACCAATAACAGTGACTATGTAGTGGTAACAAATCAACAACAAGTCTATAACCAATAACAGTGACTATGTAGTGATAACAAATCAACAACAAGTCTATAACTAATAACAGTGACTATGTAGTGATAACAAATCAACAACAAGTCTATAGCCAATGACAACAACTATGTAGTGATAACAAATCAACAACAAGTCTATAACCAATAACAGTGACTATGTAATGGTAACAAATCAACAACAAGTCTATATCCAATAACAGTGACTATGTAATGATAACAAATCAACAACAAGTCTATAGCCAATGACAACAACTAGGTAGTGATAACAAATCAACAACAAGTCTATATCCAATAACAGTGACTATATAGTGGTAACAAATCAACAACAAGTCTATATCCAATAACAGTGACTATGTAGTGGTAACAAATCAACAACAAGTCTATATCAAATAACAGTGACTATGTAGTGGTAACAAATCAACAACAAGTCTATAGCCAATAACAGTGACTATGATAACAAATCAACAACAAGTCTATATCCAATAACAGTGACTATGTAGTGGTAACAAATCAACAACAAGTCTATATCCAATAACAGTGACTATGTAGTGGTAACAAATCAACAACAAGTCTATAACCAATAACAGTGACTATGTAGTGGTAACAAATCAACAACAACTATAACCAATAACAGTGACTATGTAGTGGTAAAAATCAACAACAAGTCTATAACCAATAACAGTGACTATGTAGTGGTAACAAATCAACAACAAGTCTATAGCCAATAACAACAACTATGTAGTGATAACTAATCAACAACAAGTCTTTAGCCAATAACAGTGACTATATAGTGGTAACAAATCAACAACAAGTCTATAGCCAATAACAACAACTATGTAGTGATAACAAATCAACAACAAGTCTATAGCCAATAATAACAACTATATAGTGATAACAAATCAACAACAAGTCTATAGCCAATAACAACAACTATATAGTGATAACAAATCAACAACAAGTCTATAACCAATAACAACAACTATATAGTGATAACAAATCAACAACAAGTCTATAGCCAATAACAACAACTATATAGTGATAACAAATCAACAACAAGTCTATAGCCAATAAAAACAACTATATAGTGATAACAAATCAACAACAAGTCTATAACCAATAACAGTGACTATGTAGTGGTAACAAATCAACAACAAGTCTATAACCAATAACAGTGACTATGTAGTGATAACAAATCAACAACAAGTCTATAGCCAATAACAACAACTATATAGTGATAACAAATCAACAACAAGTCTATATCCAATAACAACAACTATATAGTGATAACAAATCAACAACAAGTCTATATCCAATAACAACAACTATATAGTGATAACAAATCAACAACAAGTCTATAGCCAATGACAACAACTATATAGTGATAACAAATCAACAACAAGTCTATAGCCAATGACAACAACTATATAGTGATAACAAATCAACAACAAGTCTATATCCAATAACAACAACTATATAGTGATAACAAATCAACAACAAGTCTATAACCAATAACAGTGACTATGTAGTGGTAACAAATCAACAACAAGTCTATAGCCAATAACAACAACTATGTAATGATAACAAATCAACAACAAGTCTATAGCCAATAACAGTGACTATGTAGTGGTAACAAATCAACAACAAGTCTATAGCCAATAACAACAACTATGTAATGATAACAAATCAACAACAAGTCTATAGCCAATAACAACACCTATATAGTGATAACAAATCAACAACAAGTCTATAGCCAATAACAGTGACTATGTAGTTATAACAAATCAACAACAAGTCTATAACCAATAAGAACAACTATATAGTGATAACAAATCAACAACAAGTCTATAACTAATAACAGTGACTATGTAGTGATAACAAATCAACAACAAGTCTATAGCCAATAACAACAACTATATAGTGATAACAAATCAACAACAAGTCTATAACTAATAACAGTGACTATGTAGTTATAACAAATCAACAACAAGTCTATAACCAATAACAACAACTATAGTGATAACAAATCAACAACAAGTCTATAGCCAATGACAACAACTATATAGTGATAACAAATCAACAACAAGTCGATAGCTAATAACAGTGACTATGTAGTGGTAACAAATCAACAACAAGTCTATAGCCAATAACAGTGACAATGTAGTGATAACAAATCAACAACAAGTCTATAGCCAATAACAGTGACTATGTAGTGGTAACAAATCAACAACAAGTCTATAACCAATAACAACAACTATATAGTGATAACAAATCAACAACAAGTCTATAACCAATAACAACAACTATGTAGTGGTAACAAATCAACAACAAGTCTATAGCCAATAACAGTGACTATGTAGTGATAACAAATCAACAACAAGTCTATAACCAATGACAACAACTATGTAGTGATAACAAATCAACAACAAGTCTATAACCAATAACAACAACTATGTAGTGATAACAAATCAACAACAAGTCTATAACCAATGACAACAACTATGTAGTTAAAACAAATCAACAACAACTCTATATCCAATAACAGTGACTATGTAGTGGTAACAAATCAACAACAAGTCTATAACCAATAACAGTGAACAAATCAACAACAAGTCTATAACCAATAACAGTGACTATGTAGTTATAACAAATCAACAACAAGTCCATAACTAATAACAGTGACTATGTAATGGTAACAAATCAACAACAAGTCTATAACTAATAACAGTGACTATGTAATGGTAACAAATCAAC
This sequence comes from Doris montereyensis, assembly GCA_037039925.1. Lineage (NCBI taxonomy): Eukaryota > Metazoa > Mollusca > Gastropoda > Nudibranchia > Dorididae > Doris > Doris montereyensis. Next base: position 71,004 of record JAXRKP010000882.1, on the reverse strand, counting down.
AACAAGTTTATAACTAATAACAGTGACTATGTAATGGTAACAAATCAACAACAAGTCTATAACTAATAACAGTGACTATGTAATGGTAACAAATGAACAACAACTCTATAACTAATAACAGTGACTATGTAATGATAACAAATGAACAAAAGTCTATAACCAATAACAGTGACTATGTAATGATAACAAATCAACAACAAGTCTATAACCAATGACAGTGACTATGTAATGATAACAAATCAACAACAAGTCTATAACCAATAACAGTGACTATGTAATGATAACAAATCAACAACAAGTCTATAACCAATGACATTGACTATTTAACATAACAAATCAACAACAAGTCTATAACCAATGACAGTGACTATTTAACGGTACCAGATCAACACAGTCGACTTGTGTTTCTTGCCTTTCTTGGCTAATTAAATCATATTGATGTTTTGTTTGCTTTCCATTTAGAGTACAACCTACTTGACTGCTAATCATCTCGATCTGTTGTAACGTTCTTGTTGTTGTTTTTGTTGTCTTTTCTCTTTAGACTAGAAAAAAGAAATGTTCGCTACTCCCGAATGCAAGGTTCGCTTCTTTTGAATATTTAATCATTTGGGGATCGCTGTGTTATCGATTCATTGTGTCGACTCCTTCACAACTTGAAAGTGTTGTCTGGACAGGTCTGTCGTTATCAACCCTGCTCTGCACTTTGTCGTCACTGATAGGAAAATCTTAATCATTATTTAACTATTGAAGCATAAAGAACATAAGATAAAGATGTTCACGTTTAACATAGTAGCTATAATGGAGTGTAAGTGATGCCTTAATGACATAATAAATAAAATATTGTTGATTCTTTCAACACATGACTTTTAGCAATTTTAATAGAAGGAATTGACACATTAATGACATAAGATATGAAATAATGTTGATTCTTTTAACACGTAACTTTTAGTAGATTGAATGGAAGCAATGGAAACCTTTTTGACATAAGTTAAAAATAATGTTGACTTTTTCGTTTAGCAATTTGAATGGAAGCAATTGACAGAGAAGCATGGAGTCAGGAATAAGGAATAAAGTAGACAAGTTCTTTAACTCTTTGTGAGCCAACCGCCGTTATAATGTCACCTATATGACACGTGGATGTCACAAATGTAGTGATTCGTCGTGTTATCGACTGTTGTAGGGATTGATTGTAGGGGGACTAACTACACCAATGTCACACAGGTTTGTGTCATTGCCATTGGTTTGTCACACAGTCATTGCCATTGTAGGGGGACTAACTACACCAATGTCACACAGGTAATGGTTTGTGTCATTGCCATTGTACACAGGGGGTTTGTGTCACTAACTACACCAATGTCACACAGGTAATGGTTTGGGTCATTGCCATTGTAGGGGGACTAACTACACCAATGTCACACAGGTAGTGGTTTGTGTCGTTGCCGTTGTAGGGGACTAACTACACCAATGTCACACAGGTAGTGGTTTGTGTCATTGCCATTGTAGGGGGACTAACTAGTCACACAGGTAATGGTTTGTGTCATTGTAATAACTACACCAATGTCACACAGGTAATGGTTTGTGTCATTGTAGGGGGACTAACTACACCAATGTCACACAGGTAGTGGTCACACAGGTAGTGGTTTGTGTCATTGTCATTGTCAGGGGGACATTGTAGGGGGACTAACTACACCAATGTCACACAGGTAGTGTTTTGTGTCATTACCATTGTAGGGGGACTAACTACATGTAAAATGTTTCACGTTACTAAACATTTTCAATAAATCTTTCTAACCATTACAAATTTCACTTTTAATCCTCACAATTCTTACTTTTGGTACCTTTTCTAACCATTACAATTCATGACCCATCACGACATGTGATAGTCTTCATAACCCATCACGACATGTGATAGTCTTCATAACCCATCACGACATGTGATAGTCTTCATAACCCATTATTGCATGTGATATTCTTCATAACCCATTATTGCATTTGATAGTCTTCATAACCCATTATTGCATGTGATAGTCTTCATAACCCATTATTGCATGTGATAGTCTTCATAACCCATTATTGCATGTGATAGTCTTCATAACCCATTATTGCATGTGATAGTCTTCATAACCCATTATTGCATGTGATAGTCTTCATAACCCATCACGACATGTGATAGTCTTCATAACCCATTATTGCATGTGATAGTCTTCATACCCATTATGGCATGTGATAGTCTTCATAACTCATCACGTCACGTGATAGTCTTCATAACTCATCACGTCACGTGATAGTCTTCATAACCGATCACGACATGTGATAGTCTTCATAACCCATTATGGCATGTGATAGTCTTCATAACCCATCACGGCCTGTGACAGTCTTCATAACCCATTATGGCATGTGATAGTCTTCATAATCCATTATGGCCTGTGATAGTCTTCATACCCATTATGGCCTGTGATAGTCTTCATAACCCATTATGGCATGTGATAGTCTTCATCACCCATTACGGCCTGTGATAGTCTTCATACTCATTATGGCCTGTGATAGTCTTCATAATACATTATGGCACGTGATTGTCTTCATAACCCTTTATGGCCTGTGATAGTCTTCATACCCATTATGGCATGTGATAGTCTTCATAACCCATTATGGCATGTGATAGTCTTCATAACCCATTATGCCACGTGATAGTCTTCATATCCCATTATGGCATGTGATAGTCTTCATAACCCATTATGGCATGTGATAGTCTTCATAACCCATCACGACATGTGATAGTCTTCATAATCCATTATGGCATGTGATAGTCTTCATATCCCATCACAGCATGTGATAGTCTTCATATCCAATTATGGCCTGTGATAGTCTTCATATCCCATTATGGCCTGTGACAGTCTTCATATCCCATCACGGCCTGTGATAGTCTTCATAACCCATTATGGCCTGTGATAGTCTTCATAACCCATTATGGCCTGCGACTGTCTTCATAAACCCTCACGGCATGTGATAGTCTTCATAACCGATCACGGCCTGTGACAATCTTCATAACCCACCACGACATGTGATAGTCTTCATCACCCATCACGGCATGTGATAGTCTTCATAACCCATTACGACATTTGATAGTCTTCATACCCATTACGGCATGTGATAGTCTTCATACCCATCACGACATGTGATAGTCTTCATGCTCATTATGACATGTGACAGTCTTCATACCCATCACGACATGTGATAGTCTTCATACCCATTATGACATGTGATAGTCTTCATACCCATTACGACATGTGATAGTCTTCATACCCATCACGATATGTGATAGTCTTCATAACCCATTATGACATGTGATAGTCTTCATACCCATCACGACATGTGATAGTCGTCATACCCATCACGACATGTGCTAGTCTTCATACCCATTACGACATGTGATAGTCTTCATACCCATTACGACATGTGATAATCTTCATAACCCATAACGACATGTGATAGTCTTCATACCCATCACGACATGTGATAGTCTTCATAACCCATTAAGACATGTGATAGTCTTCATACCCATTATGGCATGTGATAGTCTTCATAACCCATCATGACATGTGATAGTCTTCATACACATCACGACATGTGATAGTCTTCATACCCATCACGACATGTGATAGTCTTCATAACCCATTAAAACATGTGATAGTCTTCATAACCCATTACGACATGTGATAGTCTTCATACCCATCACGACATGTGATAGTCGTCATACCCATCACGACATGTGATAGTCTTCACACCCATTACGACATGTGATAGTCTTCATACCCATTACGACATGTGATAGTCTTCATAACCCATTAAGACATGTGATAGTCTTCATAACCCATCACGACATGTGATAGTCTTCATAACCCATTACGGCATGAGATAGTCTTCATACCCATTAAGACATGTGATAGTCTTCATAACCCATTAAGACATGTGATAGTCTTCATAACCCATCACGACATGTGATAGTCTTCATAACCCATTAAGACATGTGATAGTCTTCATAACCCATTAAGACATGTGATAGTCTTCATAACCCATTACGACATGTGATAGTCTTCATACCCATCACGACATGTGATAGTCTTCATACCCATCACGGCATGTGATAGTCTTCATAACCCATTAAGACACGTGATAGTCTTCATAACCCATTAAGACATGTGATAGTCTTCATAACTCATTAAGACATGTGATAGTCTTCATAACTCATTAAGACATGTGATAGTCTTCATACCCATTAGGACATGTGATAGTCTTCATAACCCATTAAGACATGTGATAGTCTTCATACCCATTAAGACATGTGATAGTCTTCATAACCCATTAAGACATGTGATAGTCTTCATAACCCATTAAGACATGTTATAGTCTTCATAACCAATTATGGCATGTGATAGTCTTCATACCCATTACGGCCTGTGACAGTCTTCATAACCCATTAAGATATGTGATAGTCTTCATAACCCATTACGGCCTGTGACAGTCTTCATGACCCATCACGACATGTGATAGTCTTCATAACCCATCACGACATGTGATAGTCTTCATACCAATTATGGCATGTGATAGTCTTCATAACCCATTATGGCATGTGATAGTCTTCATAACCCATTATGGCATGTGATAGTCTTCATATGACATGTGATAGTCCCATTACGCCTGTGACAGTCTTCATACCCATTACGCATGTGATAGTCTTCATAACCCATTACGGCCTGTGATAGTCTTCATAACCAATCGCGGCCTGTGACAGTCTTCATAACCAATCACGGCATGTGATAGTCTTCATAACCAATCACGGCATGTGATAGTCTTCATAACCCATCACGGCATGTGATAGTCTTCATAACCCATCACAGCATGTGATAGTCTTCATAACCCATTGTGACATGTGATAGTCTTCATAACCCATTATGGCATGTGGTAATCTTCATAACGCATCACGGCATGTGATAGTCTTCATACCCATTACGGCATGTGATAGTCTTCATACCAATTATGGCATGCGATAGTCTTCATAACCCATCACAGCATGTGATAGTCTTCATAACCCATCACGACATGCGATAGTCTTCATACCCATTACGACATGTGATAGTCTTCATAACCCATCACGACATGTGATAGTCTTCATACCCATCACGGCATGTGATAATCTTCATACCAATTATGGCATGTGATATTCTTCATAACCCATTACGACATGTGATAGTCTTCATAACCCATCACAGCATGTGATAGTCTTCATACCCATCACGGCATGTGATAGTCTTCATAACCCAATACGGCCTGTGATAGTCTTCATAACCCATTACGGCATGTGATAGTCTTCATAACCCAATACGGCCTGTGATAGTCTTCATAACCCATTACGGCACGTGATAGTCTTCATATCCCATTATGACATGTGATAGTCTTCATAACCCATTACGACATGTGATAGTCTTCATACCCATTACGACATGTGATAGTCTTCATAACCCAGTACGACATGTGATAGTCTTCATAACCCATTATGACATGTGATAGTCTTCATAACCCATTACGACATGTGATAGTCTTCATAAGCCATTACGGCATGTGATAGTCTTCATACCCATTACGACATGTGATAGTCTTCATAACCCATTATGACATGTGATAGTCTTCATAACCCATTACGGCATGTGATAGTCTTCATAACCCATCACGACATGTGGTAGTCTTCATAACCCATTATGGCATGTGATAGTCTTCATAACCCATTATGGCATGTGATAGTCTTCATAACCCATCACGACATGTGATAGACTTCATAACCCATCACGACATGTGATAGTCTTCATAACCCATCACGACATGTGATAGTCTTCATAACCCATCACGGCCTGTGACAGTCTTCATAACCCATTATGACATGTGATAGTCTTCATAACCCATTATGACATGTGATAGTCTTCATAACCCATTACGACATGTGATAGTCTTCATAACCAATTATGACATTTGATAGTCTTCATAACCCATTATGACATGTGATAGTCTTCATAACCCATCACGACATGTGATAGTCTTCATAACCCATTATGGCATGTGATAGTCTTCATACCCATTACGACATGTGATAGTCTTCATAACCCATTACGGCATGTGATAGTCTTCATAACCCATTACGACATGTGATAGTCTTCATAACCTGTTCCGACATGTGATAGTCTTCATACCCATTACGGCATGTGATAGTCTTCATAACCCATTATGACATGTGATAGTCTTCATAACCCATTATGACATGTGATAGTCTTCATAACCCATTATGACATGTGATAGTCTTCATAACCCATTACGACATGTGATAGTCTTCATACCCATTATGAGATTTGATAGTCTTCATCATAACGCATTATGACATGTGATAGTCTTCATAACCCATTATGGCATGTGATAGTCTTCATAACCCATTACGGCATGTGATAGTCTTCATAACCCATTATGACATGTGATAGTCTTCATAACCCATTATGACATGTGATAGTCTTCATAACCCATTACGACATGTGATAGTCTTCATACCCATTACGGCATGTGATAGTCTTCATACCCATTATGACATTTGATAGTCTTCATACCCATTATGACATTTGATAGTCTTCATACCCATTATGACATTTGATAGTCTTCATAATCATTATGACATTTGATAGTCTTCATACCCATTATGACATTTGATAGTCTTCATACCCATTATGACATTTGATAGTCTTCATAACCCATTATGACATGTGATAGTCTTCATACCCATTATGACATTTGATAGTCTTCATACCCATTATGACATTTGATAGTCTTCATACCCTTTACGGCATGTGATAGTCTTCATACCCATTATGACATTTGATAGTGTTCATACCCTTTACGGCATGTGATAGTCTTCATAGCCATTATGACATTTAATAGCCTTCATAACCATTATGACATTTGATAGTCTTCATAACCATTATGACATTTGATAGTCTTCATACCAATTATGACATTTGATAGTCTTCATAACCATTATGACATGTGATAGTCTTCATAACCATTATGACATTTGATAGTCTTCATACCAATTATGACATTTGATAGTCTTCATACCCATTATGACATGTGATAGTCTTCATACCCATTATGACATTTGATAGTCTTCATACCCATTATGACATGTGATAGTCTTCATACCCATCACGACATTTGATAGTCTTCATACCCATTATGACATTTGATAGTCTTCATAACCATTATGACATGTGATAGTCTTCATACCCGTTACGACATGTGATAGTCTTCATACCCATTATGACATGTGATAGTCTTCATACCCATTATGACATTTGATAGTCTTCATACCCATTATGACATGTGATAGTCTCCATACCCATTACGACATGTGATAGTCTTCATACCCATTATGACATTTGATAGTCTTCATACCCATTATGACATGTGATAGTCTTCATACCCATTATGACATTTGATAGTCTTCATACCCATTACGGCATGTAATAGTCTTCATACCCATTATGACATTTGATAGTCTTCATAACCATTATGGCATGTGATAGTCTTCATACCCATTACGACATGTGATAGTCTTTATACCCATTACGACATGTGATAGTCTTCATACCCATTATGACATGTGATAGTCTTCATACCCATTACGGCATGTGATAGTCTTCATACCCATCACGACATGTGATAGTCTTCATACCCATTACGGCATGTGATAGTCTTCATACCCATTATGACATGTGATAGTCTTCATACCCATTACGGCATGTGGTAGTCTTCATACCCATCACGACATGTGATAGTCTTCATAACCCATTATGACATGTGATAGTCTTCATAACCCATCACGACATGTGATAATCTTCATAACCCATCACGATATGTGATAGTCTTCATAACCCATTATGGCATGTGATAGTCTTCATAACCCATCACGACATGTGATAGTCTTCATAACCGATCACGACATGTGATAGTCTTCATACCTATTATGGCATGTGATAGTCTTCATACACATTATGGCATGTGATAGTCTTCATACCCATTACGACATGTGATAGTCTTCATAACCGATCACGACATGTGATAGTCTTCATACCCATTATGGCATGTGATAGTCTTCATAACCCATCACGACATGTGATAGTCTTCATAACCCATGACGACATGTGATAGTCTTCATACCCATTATGACATGTGATAGTCTTCATATCCATTACGACATGTGATAGTCTTCATACCCATTATGACATGTGACAGTCTTCATAACCCATCACGACATGTGATAGTCTTCATACCCATTATGACATGTGATAGTCTTCATACCCATTACGACATGTGATAGTCTTCATACCCATTATGACATGTGATAGTCTTCATAACCCATCACGACATGTGATAGTCTTCATACCCGTTATGACATGTGATAGTCTTCATACCCATTATGACATGTGATAGTCTTCATAACCCATCACGGCCTGTGATAGTCTTCATACCCATTATGACATGTGATAGTCTTCATAGCCATCACGACATGTGATAGTCTTCATACCCATTATGACATGTGATAGTCTTCATACCCATTATGACATGTGATAGTCTTCATAACCCATCACGGCCTGTGATAGTCTTCATACCCATTATGACATGTGATAGTCTTCATAGCCACCACGACATGTGATAGTCTTCATACCCATTATGACATGTGATAGTCTTCATACCCATTATGACATGTGATAGTCTTCATACCCATTATGGCATGTGATAGTCTTCATACCCATTATGACATGTAATAGTCTTCATACCCATTATGACATGTGATAGTCTTCATACCCATCACGGCCTGTGATAGTCTTCATACCCGGTATGACATGTGATAGTCTTCATACCCATTATGACATGTGATAGTCTTCATAACCCATCACGGCCTGCGATAGTCTTCATAACCCATTATGGCATGTGATAGTCTTCATAACCCATTATGGCATGTGATAGTCTTCATAACCCATTATGGCATGTGACAGTCATCATAACCCATTATGGCATGTGATAGTCTTCATAACTCATTAAAGCATTTTGAATGTCCACTAGTAGTATAATAGAAACGTGGAAGAGCTGTCTATTATAAATGTCCATTATTAGTATAATAGATTTAACATTAAAATTTGGTTTACCGTTGTTTTATCAGATTTAACATTAAAGAAGAAGAAGAAGAAGAAGAAGAAGAAGAAGAAGAAGAAGAAGAAGAAGAAGAAGAAGAAGAAGAAGAAGAAGAAGAAGAAGAAGAAGAAGAAGAAGAAGAAGAAGAAGAAGAAGAAGAAGAAGAAGAAGAAGAAGAAGAAGAAGAAGAAGAAGAAGAAGAAGAAGAAGAAGAAGAAGAAGAAGAAGAAGAAGAAGAAGAAGAAGAAGAAGAAGAAGAAGAAGAAGAAGAAGAAGAAGAAGAAGAAGAAGAAGAAGAAGAAGAAGAAGAAGAAGAAGAAGAAGAAGAAGAAGAAGAAGAAGAAGAAGAAGAAGAAGAAGAAGAAGAAGAAGAAGAAGAAGAAGAAGAAGAAGAAGAAGAAGAAGAAGAAGAAGAAGAAGAAGAAGAAGAAGAAGAAGAAGAAGAAGAAGAAGAAGAAGAAGAAGAAGAAGAAGAAGAAGAAGAAGAAGAAGAAGAAGAAGAAGAAGAAGAAGAAGAAGAAGAAGAAGAAGAAGAAGAAAGAAGAAGAAGAAGAAGAAGAAGAAGAAGAAGAAGAAGAAGAAGAAGAAGAAGAAGAAGAAGAAGAAGAAGAAGAAGAAGAAGAAGAAGAAGAAGAAGAAGAAGAAGAAGAAGAAGAAGAAGAAGAAGAAGAAGAAGAAGAAGAAGAAGAAGAAGAAGAAGAAGAAGAAGAAGAAGAAGAAGAAGAAGAAGAAGAAGAAGAAGAAGAAGAAAGAAGAAGAAGAAGAAGAAGAAGAAGAAGAAGAAGAAGAAGAAGAAGAAGAAGAAGAAGAAGAAGAAGAAGAAGAAGAAGAAGAAGAAGAAGAAGAAGAAGAAGAAGAAGAAGAAGAAGAAGAAGAAGAAGAAGAAGAAGAAGAAGAAGAAGAAGAAGAAGAAGAAGAAGAAAGAAGAAGAAGAAAGAAGAAGAAGAAGAAGAAGAAGAAGAAGAAGAAGCAGAAGAAGAAGTAGAAGAAGAAGAAGTAGAAGAAGCAGAAGAAGAAGAAGAAGAAGAAGAAAAGAAGAAGAAGAAGAAGAAGAAGAAGAAGAAGAAGAAGAAGAAGAAGAAGAAGAAGAAGAAGAAGAAGAAGAAGAAGAAGAAGAAGAAGAAGAAGAAGAAGAAGAAGAAGAAGAAGAAGAAGAAGACGAAGTAGAAGAAGAAGAAAAATGAGGAGAGGGAAGAGGAGGAGGAGGAGGTGAAAGAGGAGAACATACATAATACATGCATACATACATGTATACATACATACATACATATATACATACGTACATACATACATATATACACTTTTATGCACACATGCATACACATTTACATACACACATGGTTGCACACGGACAATTAAAAATAAAAACTCATACACAAATTAATTCCTACACGAAGTATCAACATGCAGACACAACTGAAAGACCTGGAGACAGACTCAAGCCTCTCACCAGCCACGCCCATACCATGTTTGTGATAGCTACAAGTGTGTCGGCACGTTAGTGTGATAGCTTGTCGGTTGTGTGGGAGGCGGTTGAGAATAGAACTGGAAGCATAATCACTTTCAGTTTTCGATCATTATCATTGTAATAACTTGATACTCTTGCTGACGAGTGAATGTGTATGTATGTTTGGGTGTTGGCAAGAAATGCGGCGTTTTCTTGCGCCGCACTCTGATAGGCCTAATCACAATTAAAAGCTAGTCTATCTTCTCACAAGAGTCTATTACTACCTTACCGTCCCCCCTCCCCCCCCCACCGCCCCACCGCCCCCTACT
>JAXRKP010000882.1:22500-55000 GCA_037039925.1 Doris montereyensis | reverse complement strand
AGATTGTAACAAAGAGACACACATGCCTACAGGGCAAACAGACAGAGACAGAGTGAGGAAGAGCTTGTCGGAATAGCGACTGTTACGTCAAACGTTGCCAACATGTCGCCTAGCTGGAATAGTGGCTGTTGCGTCAGACTTTGCAAACATGTCGCCTAGTCGGAATAGCAACTGTCACGTCATACATTGTCAACGTGCCGCCTAGTCGGAATAGCAACTGTCACGTCATACATTGCCAACGTGCCGCCTGGTCGGAATAGCAACTGTCACGTCATACATTGTCAACGTGCCGCCCACTCGGAATAGCAACTGTCACGTCATACATTGCCAACATGCCGCCTAGTCGGAATAGCAACTGTCACGTCATACATTGTCAACGTGCCGCCTATTCGGAATAGTAACTGTCACGTCATACATTGTCAACATGCCGCCTAGTCGGAATAGCAACTGTCACGTCATACATTGTCAACATGCCGCCTAGTCGGAATAGCAACTGTCACGTCATACATTGTCAACATGCCGCCTAGTCGGAATAGCAACTGTCACGTCATACATTGTCAACATGCCGCCTAGTCGTAACAGAAATTGTTACGTTATACTTTGCCAACATGCCATCTAGTCGCAACAGAAATTGTTACGTTATACTTTGCCAACATCCCATCTAGTCGTAATAGACATTGTTACGTTATACTTTGCCAACATGCCACCTAGTCGTAATAGACATTGTTACGTTATACTTTGTCAACATGCCATCTAGTCGTAATAGACATTGTTACGTTATACTTTGTCAACATGCCACCTAGTCGTAATAGACATTGTTACGTTATACTTTGTCAACATGCCATCTAGTCGTAATAGACATTGTTACGTTATACTTTGTCAACATGCCATCTAGTCGTAATAGACATTGTTACGTTATACTTTGCCAACATGCCATCTAGTCGTAATAGACATTGTTATGTTATACTTTGCCAACATGCCATCTAGTCGTAATAGACATTGTTACGTTATACTTTGTCAACATGCCATCTTGTCGTAATAGACATTGTTACGTTATACTTTGTCAACATGCCATCTAGTCGTAATAGACATTGTTACGTTATACTTTGCCAACATCCCATCTAGTCGTAAGAGACATTGTTATGTTATACTTTGTCAACATGCCACCTAGTCGTAATAGACATTGTTACGTTATACTTTGTCAACATCCCATCTAGTCGTAATAGACATTGTTACGTTATACTTTGTCAACATCCCATCTAGTCGTAATAGACATTGTTACGTTATACTTTGCCAACATCCCATCTAGTCGTAATAGACATTGTTACGTTATACTTTGTCAACATCCCATCTAGTCGTAACAGACATTGTTACGTTATACTTTTGCCAACATCCCATCTAGTCGTAATAGACATTGTTACGTTATACTTTGTCAACATCCCATCTAGTCGTAATAGACATTGTTACGTTATACTTTGTCAACATCCCATCTAGTCGTAATAGACATTGTTACGTTATACTTTGTCAACATCCCATCTAGTCGTAATAGACATTGTTATGTTATACTTTGTCAACATGCCATCTAGTCGTAATAGACATTGTTATGTTATACTTTGTCAACATTCCATCTAGTCGTAATAGACATTGTTACGTTATACTTTGTCAACATCCCATCTAGTCGTAATAGACATTGTTACGTTATACTTTGTCAACATCCTATCTAGTCGTAACAGACATTGTTACGTTATACTTTGTCAACATGCCATCTAGTCGTAATAGACATTGTTATGTTATACTTTGCCAACATCCCATCTAGTCGTAATAGGCATTGTTATGTTATACTTTGCCAACATCCCATCTAGTCGTAATAGTCATTGTTACGTTATACTTTGTCAACATGCCATCTAGTCGTAATAGACATTGTTACGTTATACTTTGCCAACATGCCACCTAGTCGTAATAGACATTGTTACGTTATACTTTGTCAACATCCCATCTAGTTGTAATAGACATTGTTACGTTATACTTTGCCAACATGCCACCTAGTCGTAATAGACATTGTTACGTTATACTTTGTCAACATGCCACCTAGTCGTAATAGACATTGTTACGTTATACTTTGCCAACATGCCATCTAGTCGTAATAGACATTGTTACGTTATACTTTGTCAACATGCCATCTAGTCGTAATAGACATTGTTACGTTATACTTTGCCAACATGCCATCTAGTCGTAATAGACATTGTTATGTTATACTTTGCCAACATGCCATCTAGTCGTAATAGACATTGTTACGTTATACTTTGTCAACATGCCATCTAGTCGTAATAGACATTGTTACGTTATACTTTGTCAACATCCCATCTAGTCGTAATAGACATTGTTACGTTATACTTTGCCAACATCCCATCTAGTCAATAGACTTGTTAGTTATACTTTGTCAACATGCCACAGTCGTAATAGACATTGTTATGTTATACTTTGTCAACATGCCACCTAGTCGTAATAGACATTGTTACGTTATACTTTGTCAACATCCCATCTAGTCGTAATAGACATTGTTACGTTATACTTTGTCAACATGCCATCTAGTCGTAATAGACATTGTTACGTTATACTTTGTCAACATGCCACCTAGTCGTAATAGACATTGTTACGTTATACTTTGTCAACATGCCACCTAGTCGTAATAGACATTGTTATGTTGTACTTTGTCAACATGCCATCTAGTCGTAATAGACATTGTTACGTTATACTTTGTCAACATGCCATCTAGTCGTAATAGACATTGTTACGTTATACTTTGTCAACATGCCATCTAGTCGTAATAGACATTGTTACGTTATACTTTGTCAACATCCCATCTAGTCGTAATAGACATTGTTACGTTATACTTTGTCAACATGCCATCTAGTCGTAATAGACATTGTTACGTTATACTTTGTCAACATGCCACCTAGTCGTAATAGACATTGTTATGTTATACTTTGTCAACATGCCATCTAGTCGTAATAGACATTGTTACGTTATACTTTGTCAACATCCATCTAGTCGTAATAGACATTGTTACGTTATACTTGATTGTTATACTTAGACATTGTCAACAACATCCCATCTAGTCGTAATAGACATTGTTACGTTATACTTTGTCAACATCCCATCTAGTCGTAATAGACATTGTTACGTTATACTTTGTCAACATCCCATCTAGTCGTAATAGACATTGTTACATACTTTGTCAACATCCCATCTAGTCGTAATAGACATTGTTACGTTATACTTTGTCAACAAGCCACCCAGTCTTTGAATATACTGAAATCTCGCTTGAAGACCCACTACTTCTCCAACATATTTAGATGAATTTTATTGAATTACGTGCTTTTACTGAATTGATTGTGATACTATTTTTTATTGATGCATCTGTTTTATGTAAAATGTTTTAGCCATAGCATGCCATGCCTGTGTAATCATTTTGCTTGTAATGCGCCTTGAGCTCTTCTGAGGGAAGGCGCAATATAAATATTCTTCTTATCTTATCTTATAGCAACTGTTACGTCATAAGTTGCCATCATGCCGTCTAGTCGGAATAGCAACTGTTACATCATACGTTTCCAACATGACGCCTAGTCGGAAGAGCAATTGTTACGTTATAATTTCCGAACATTCCGCCTAGTCATAATAGCGACTGTTACATTATGCTTTGTCAACATCCTGTTTAGTCGGAATAGCAACTGTTACGTTTTATTTTGTCAATATGCCACCTAGGCGGAATATCAACAGTTAAGTTGTACTTTGCCAATATGCCACCCAGTCTGAATAGCAACAGTTAAGTTATACTTTACCCATACGCCACTTAGTCGGAATAGCACCAGTTACGTCATACTTTGTCAATATGCCACCTAGCCGGAATAGCAGCTGCTATGTTTTACTTTGTCAATATGACGCCTTTTTTTGGAAAAGCAACAAGTTCGTTTTACTTTGTCAATATGACGCCTAGTTGGAAAAGCAACAGGTTGGAAAAGCAACAGGTTTTTTTAATACTTTGTCAATATGACGCCTAGTTGGAAAAGCAACAGGTTCGTTTTACTTTGTCAATATGACGCCTAGTTGGAAACGCAACAGGTTCGTTTTACTTTCTCAATATGACGCCTAGTTGGAAAAGCAACAGGTTCGTTTTACTTTGTCAATATGCCACCTTGTCGGAATAGCGACAGTTATGTTCTACTTTGCCAACATCCAGGCTAGTCGGAATAGCGACTGTTATGTTACACTTTGCCAACATTCCGCCTAATTGGAATAGCGAGAATTACGTCATAGTTTGTCAATATGCCACCTGATCGGAATAGCACAGTTACGTCATACTTTCTCAATATGCCACCTGGTCGGAATAGCACAGTTACGTCATACTTTCTCAATATGCCACCTAGTCGGAATTGCACAGTTACGTCATACTTTCTCAATATGCCACCTAGTCGGAATAGCACAGTTACGTCATACTTTCTCAATATGCCACCTAGTCGGAATAGCACAGTTACGTCATACTTTCTCAATATGCCACCTGGTCGGAATAGCACAGGAATACGTCATACTTTCTCAATATGCCAGCTAGTCAGAATAGCACACTTACGTCATACTTTCTCAATATGCCACCTCGTCGGAATACCACAGTTACGTCATACTTTGTCAATATCCACCTAGTCGGAATAGCACAGTTACGTCATACTTTCTCAATATGCCACCTAGTCGGAATAGCACACTTACGTCATACTTTGTCAATATGCCACCTGGTCGGAATAGCACAGTTACGTCATACTTTGTCAATATGCCACCTAGTCGGAATACCAACACTTACGTCATACTTTCTCAATATGCCACCTAGTCGGAATACCAACAGTTACGTCATACTTTGTCAATATGCCACCTAGTCGGAATACCAACAGTTACGTCATACTTTGTTAATATCACGCCTAGTCGGAATACCAACAGTTACGTCATACTTTGTTAATATCACCACTTAGTAGGAATACCAACAGTTACGTCATACTTTTGTTAATATCACGCCTAGTCGGAATACCAACAGTTACGTCATACTTTGTTAATATCACGACTAGTAGGAATACCAACAGTTACGTCATACTATGTTAATATCACGCCTAGTCGGAATACCAACAGTTACGTCATACTTTGTTAATATCACGCCTAGTAGGAATACCAACAGTTACATCATACTATGTTAATATCACGCCTAGTCGGAATACCAACAGTTACGTCATACTTTGTTAATATCACGCCTAGTCGGAATACCAACAGTTACGTCATACTTTGTGAATATCACGCCTAGTAGGAATACCAACAGTTACATCATACTTTGTTAATATCACGCCTAGTAGGAATACCAACAGTTACGTCATACTTTGTTAATATCACGCCTAGTAGGAATACCAACAGTTACGTCATACTTTGTTAATATCACGCCTAGTAGGAATACCAACAGTTACGTCATACTTTGTTAATATCACGCCTAGTAGGAATACCAACAGTTACGTCATACTTTGTTAATATCACGCCTAGTAGGAATACCAACAGTTACGTCATACTTTGTTAATATCACGCCTAGTCCGAATACCAACAGTTACGTCATACTTTGTTAATATCACGCCTAGTCGGAATACCAACAGTTACGTCATACTTTGTTAATATCACGCCTAGTCGGTACAGTTACGTCACACTTTGTTAATATCACGCCTAGTCGGAATACCAACAGTTACGTCATACTTTGTTAATATCACGCCTAGTAGGAATACCAACAGTTACGTCATACTTTGTTAATATCACGCCTAGTCGGAATACCAACAGTTACGTCACACTTTGTTAATATCACGCCTAGTAGGAATACCAACAGTTACGTCATACTTTGTTAATATCACGCCTAGTAGGAATACCAACAGTTACGTCACACTTTGTTAATATCACGCCTAGTAGGAATACCAACAGTTACGTCATACTTTGTTAATATCACGCCTAGTCGGAATACCAACAGTTCCGTCATACTTTGTTAATATCACGCCTAGTAGGAATACCAACAGTTACGTCATACTATGTTAATATCACGCCTAGTAGGAATACCAACAGTTACGTCATACTTTGTTAATATCACGCCTAGTCGGAATACCAACAGTTACGTCATACTTTGTTAATATCACGCCTAGTAGGAATACCAACAGTTACGTCATACTTTGTTAATATCACGCCTAGTAGGAATACCAACAGTTACGTCATACTTTGTTAATATCACGCCTAGTCGGAATACCAACAGTTACGTCATACTTTGTTAATATCACGCCTAGTCGGAATACCAACAGTTACGTCATACTTTGTTAATATCACGCTTAGTAGGAATACCAACAGTTACGTCATACTTTGTTAATATCACGCCTAGTCGGAATACCAACAGTTACGTCATACTTTGTTAATATCACGCCTAGTCGGAATACCAACAGTTACGTCATACTTTGTTAATATCACGCCTAGTAGGAATACCAATAGTTACATCTTACTTTGTTAATATCACGCCTAGTAGGAATACCAACAGTTACGTCATACTTTGTTAATATCACGCCTAGTAGGAATACCAACAGTTATGTCACACTTTGTTAATATCACGCCTAGTAGGAATACCAACAGTTACGTCATACTTTGTTAATATCACGCCTAGTCGGAATACAAACAGTTACGTCACACTTTGTTAATATCAAGCCTAGTAGGAATACTAACAGTTACGTCACACTTTGTTAATATCACGCCTAGTAGGAATACCAACAGTTACGTCATACTTTGTTAATATCACGCCTAGTAGGAATACCAACAGTTACGTCATACTTTGTCAATATCACACTTAGTAGGAATACTAACAGTTACGTCATACTTTGTTAATATCACGCCTAGTCGGAATATCAACAGTTACGTCATACTTTGTTAATATCACGCCTAGTCGGAATATCAACAGTTACGTCATACTTTGTTAATATCACGCCTAGTCGGAATACCAACAGTTACGTCATACTTTGTTAATATCACGTCTAGTCGGAATACCAACAGTTACGTCATACTTTGTTAATATCACGCCTAGTCGGAATACCAACAGTTACGTCATACTTTGTTAATATCACGCCTAGTAGGAATACCAACAGTTACGTCATACTATGTTAATATCACGCCTAGTAGGAATACCAACAGTTACGTCATACTTTGTTAATATCACGCCTAGTAGGAATACCAACAGTTAATTCATACTTTGTTAATATCACGCCTAGTAGGAATACCAACAGTTACATCATACTATGTTAATATCACGCCTATTAGGAATACCAACAGTTACGTCATACTTTGTTAATATCACACCTAGTAGGAATACCAACAGTTACGTCATACTATGTTAATATCACGCCTAGTAGGAATACCAACAGTTACGTCATACTTTGTTAATATCACGCCTAGTAGGAATACCAACAGTTACGTCATACTTTGTTAATATCACGCCTAGTCGGAATACCAACAGTTACGTCATACTTTGTTAATATCACGCCTAGTAGGAATACCAACAATTACATCATACTATGTTAATATCACGCCTATTAGGAATACCAACAGTTACGTCATACTTTGTTAATATCACGCCTAGTAGGAATACCAACAGTTACGTCATACTATGTTAATATCACGCCTAGTAGGAATACCAACAGTTACGTCATACTTTGTTAATATCACGCCTAGTAGGAATACCAACAGTTACGTCATACTTTGTTAATATCACGCCTAGTAGGAATACCAACAGTTACGTCATACTTTGTTAATATCACGCCTAGTAGGAATACCAACAGTTACGTCATACTTTGTTAATATCACGCCTAGTCGGAATACCAACAGTTACGTCATACTTTGTTAATATCACGCCTAGTCGGAATACCAACAGTTACGTCACACTTTGTTAATATCACGCCTAGTCGGAATACCAACAGTTACGTCATACTTTGTTAATATCACGCCTAGTAGGAATACCAACAGTTACGTCATACTTTGTTAATATCACGCCTAGTCGGAATACCAACAGTTACGTCACACTTTGTTAATATCACGCCTAGTAGGAATACCAACAGTTACGTCATACTTTGTTAATATCACGCCTAGTAGGAATACCAACAGTTACGTCATACTTTGTTAATATCACGCCTAGTCGGAATACCAACAGTTACGTCATACTTTGTTAATATCACGCCTAGTAGGAATACCAACAGTTACGTCATACTTTGTTAATATCACGCCTAGTAGGAATACCAACAGTTACGTCATACTTTGTTAATATCACGCTTAGTAGGAATACCAACAGTTACGTCATACTTTGTTAATATCACGCTTAGTAGGAATACCAACAGTTACGTCATACTATGCCAATATCACGCTTAGTAGGAATACCAACAGTTACGTCATACTTTGTTAATATCACGCTTAGTAGGAATACCAACAGTTACGTCATACTATGCCAATATCACGCTTAGTAGGAATACCAACAGTTACGTCATACTATGCCAATATCACGCTTAGTAGGAATACCAACAGTTACGTCATACTATGCCAACATCACGCTTAGTAGGAATACCAACAGTTACGTCATACTTTGTTAATATCACGCCTAGTCGGAAAAACAACAGTTACGTCATACTTTGTCAATATCACAGTAGGAATACCAACAGTTACGTCATACTTTGTTAATATCACGTCTAGTAGGAATACCAACAGTTACGTCATACTTTGTTAATATCACGCCTAGTAGGAATACCAACAGTTACGTCATACTTTGTTAATATCACGCCTAGTAGGAATACCAACAGTTACGTCATACTTTGTTAATATCACGCCTAGTAGGAATACCAACAGTTACGTCATACTTTGTTAATATCACGCCTAGTCGGAATACCAACAGTTATGTCATACTTTGTTAATATCACGCCTAGTCGGAATACAGTTACGTCACACTTTGTTAATATCACGCCTAGTAGGAATACCAACAGTTACGTCATACTTTGTTAATATCACGCCTAGTAGGAATACCAACAGTTACGTCATACTTTGTTAATATCACGCCTAGTCGGAATACCAACAGTTACGTCACACTTTGTTAATATCACGCCTAGTAGGAATACCAACAGTTACGTCATACTTTGTTAATATCACGCCTAGTGGGAATACCAACAGTTACGTCATACTTTGTTAATATCACGCCTAGTCGGAATACCAACAGTTACGTCATACTTTGTTAATATCACGCCTAGTAGGAATACCAACAGTTACGTCATACTTTGTTAATATCACGCCTAGTAGGAATACCAACAGTTACGTCATACTATGTTAATATCACGCCTAGTAGGAATACCAACAGTTACGTCATACTTTGTTAATATCACGCCTAGTCGGAATACCAACAGTTACGTCATACTATGCCAATATCACGCTTAGTAGGAATACCAACAGTTACGTCATACTTTGTTAATATCACGCTTAGTAGGAATACCAACAGTTACGTCATACTTTGTTAATATCACGCTTAGTAGGAATACCAACAGTTACGTCATAATATGCCAATATCACGCTTAGTAGGAATACCAACAGTTACGTCATACTTTGTTAATATCACGCCTAGTCGGAAAAAACAACAGTTACGTCATACTTTGTAATATCACGCCTAGTAGGAATACCAACAGTTACGTCATACTTTGTTAATATCATGCCTAGTAGGAATACAACAGTTACGTCATACTTTGTTAATATCACGCCTATACCAACAGTTACGTCATACTTTGTTAATATCACGCCTAGTAGGAATACCAACAGTTACGTCATACTTTGTTAATATCACGCCTAGTAGGAATACCAACAGTTACGTCATACTTTGTTAATATCACACCTAGTAGGAATACCAACAGTTACGTCATACTTTGTTAATATCACGCCTAGTAGGAATACCAACAGTTACGTCATACTTTGTTAATATCACGCCTAGTAGGAATACCAACAGTTACGTCATACTTTGTTAATATCACGCCTAGTCGGAATACCAACAGTTACGTCACTATCAATATCTTTGTTAATATCACGCCAACAGTTAGTCGGAATACCAACAGTTACGTCATACTTTGTTAATATCACGCCTAGTAGGAATACCAACAGTTACGTCATACTTTGTTAATATCACGCCTAGTAGGAATACCAACAGTTACGTCATACTATGTTAATATCACGCCTAGTAGGAATACCAACAGTTACGTCATACTTTGTTAATATCACGCCTAGTAGGAATACCAACAGTTAATTCATACTTTGTTAATATCACGCCTAGTAGGAATACCAACAGTTACATCATACTATGTTAATATCACGCCTAGTAGGAATACCAACAGTTACGTCATACTTTGTTAATATCACGCCTAGTAGGAATACCAACAGTTACGTCATACTTTGTTAATATCACGCCTAGTAGGAATACCAACAGTTACGTCATACTTTGTTAATATCACGCCTAGTAGGAATACCAACAGTTACGTCACACTTTGTTAATATCACGCTAGTAGGAATACCAACAGTTACGTCATACTTTGTTAATATCACGCTGAGTAGGAATACCAACAGTTACGTCACACTTTGTCAATATCACGCCTAGTAGGAATACCAACAGTTACGTCACACTTTGTTAATATCACGCCTAGTAGGAATACCAACAGTTACGTCATACTTTGTTAATATCACGCCTAGTAGGAATACCAACAGTTACATCATAGTTTGTTAATATCACGCTGAGTAGGAATACCAACAGTTACGTCATACTTTGTCAATATCACGCCTAGTAGGAATACCAACAGTTACGTCATACTTTGTTAATATCACGCCTAGTAGGAATACCAACAGTTACGTCACACTTTGTTAACATCACGCTTAGTAGGAATACCAACAGTTACGTCATACTTTGTTAATATCACGCCTAGTAGGAATACCAACAGTTACGTCATACTTTGTTAATATCACGCCTAGTCGGAATACCAACAGTTACGTCATACTTTGTTAATATCACGCCTAGTAGGAATACCAACAGTTACGTCATACTTTGTTAATATCACGCCTAGTCGGAATACCAACAGTTACGTCATACTTTGTTAATATCACGCTTAGTAGGAATACCAACAGTTACGTCATACTTTGTTAATATCACGCTTAGTAGGAATACCAACAGTTACGTCATACTTTGTTAATATCACGCTTAGTAGGAATACAAACAGTTACGTCATACTTTGTTAACATCACGCTTAGTAGGAATACCAACAGTTACGTCATACTTTGTCAATATCACGCCTAGTAGGAATACCAACAGTTACGTCATACTTTGTTAATATCACGCCTAGTCGGAATACCAACAGTTACGTCATACTATTATCACGCCTAGTAGGAATACCAACAGTTACGTCATATTTTGTTAATATCACGCTTAGTAGGAATACCAACAGTTACGTCATACTTTGTTAACATCACGCCTAGTAGGAATACCAACAGTTACGTCATACTTTGTTAATATCACGCTTAGTAGGAATACCAACAGTTACGTCATACTTTGTTAATATCACGCCAACAGCTAGTAGGAATACCAACAGTTACGTCATACTTTGCCAATATCACGCCTAGTAGGAATACCAACAGTTACGTCATACTTTGTTAATACGCCTAGTAGGAATACCAACAGTTACGACATGCTTTTTTAATATCACGCCTAGTAGGAATACCAACAGTTACGTCATACTTTGTTAATATCACGCTTAGTAGGAATACCAACAGTTACGTCATACTTTGTTAATATCACGCCTAGTAGGAATACCAACAGTTACGTCATACTTTGTTAATATCACGCCTAGTCCGAATACCAACAGTTACGTCATACTTTGTTAATATCACGCCTAGTCGGAATACCAACAGTTACGTCATACTTTGTTAATATCACGCCTAGTCGGAATACAGTTACGTCATACTTTGTTAATATCACGCCTAGTCGGAATACCAACAGTTACGTCATACTTTGTTAATATCACGCCTAGTAGGAATACCAACAGTTACGTCATACTTTGTTAATATCACGCCTAGTAGGAATACCAACAGTTACGTCACACTTTGTTAATATCACGCCTAGTAGGAATACCAACAGTTACGTCATACTTTGTTAATATCACGCCTAGTAGGAATACCAACAGTTACGTCATACTTTGTTAATATCACGCCTAGTAGGAATACCAACAGTTACGTCATACTTTGTTAATATCACGCCTAGTAGGAATACCAACAGTTACGTCATACTTTGTTAATATCACGCCTAGTAGGAATACCAACAGTTACGTCATACTATGTTAATATCACGCCTAGTAGGAATACCAACAGTTACGTCATACTTTGTTAATATCACGCCTAGTCGGAATACCAACAGTTACGTCATACTTTGTTAATATCACGCCTAGTAGGAATACCAACAGTTACGTCATACTTTGTTAATATCACGCCTAGTAGGAATACCAACAGTTACGTCATACTTTGTTAATATCACGCCTAGTCGGAATACCAACAGTTACGTCATGCTTTGTTAATATCACGCCTAGTCGGAATACCAACAGTTACGTCATACTTTGTTAATATCACGCTTAGTAGGAATACCAACAGTTACGTCATACTTTGTTAATATCACGCCTAGTCGGAATACCAACAGTTACGTCATACTTTGTTAATATCACGCCTAGTCGGAATACCAACAGTTACGTCATACTTTGTTAATATCACGCCTAGTAGGAATACCAATAGTTACATCTTACTTTGTTAATATCACGCCTAGTAGGAATACCAACAGTTACGTCATACTTTGTTAATATCACGCCTAGTAGGAATACCAACAGTTACGTCATACTTTGTTAATATCACGCCTAGTAGGAATACCAACAGTTACGTCATACTTTGTTAATATCACGCCTAGTCGGAATACCAACAGTTACGTCATACTTTGTTAATATCACGCCTAGTAGGAATACTAACAGTTACGTCACACTTTGTTAATATCACGCCTAGTAGGAATACCAACAGTTACGTCATACTTTGTTAATATCACGCCTAGTAGGAATACCAACAGTTACGTCATACTTTGTTAATATCACGCCTAGTAGGAATACCAACAGTTACGTCATACTTTGTTAATATCACGCTTAGTAGGAATACCAACAGTTACGTCATACTTTGTTAATATCACGCCTAGTAGGAATACCAACAGTTACGTCATACTATGTTAATATCACGCTTAGTAGGAATACCAACAGTTACGTCATACTATGCCAATATCACGCTTAGTAGGAATACCAACAGTTACGTCATACTATGTTAATATCACGCTTAGTAGGAATACCAACAGTTACGTCATACTTTGTTAATATCACGCTTAGTAGGAATACCAACAGTTACGTCATACTTTGTTAATATCACGCCTAGTAGGAATACCAACAGTTACGTCATACTTTGTTAATATCACGCCTATTCGGAATACCAACAGTTACGTCATACTATGTTAATATCACGCTTAGTAGGAATACCAACAGTTACGTCATACTATGCCAATATCACGTTTAGTAGGAATACGAACAGTTACGTCATACTTTGTTAATATCACGCTTAGTAGGAATACCAACAGTTACGTCATACTTTGTTAATATCACGCCTAGTAGGAATACCAACAGTTACGTCATACTTTGTTAATATCACGCCTAGTAGGAATACCAACAGTTACGTCACACTTTGTTAATATCACGCTTAGTGGGAATACCAACAGTTACGTCATACTTTGTTAATATCACGCCTAGTAGGAATACCAACAGTTACGTCATACTTTGTTAATATCACGCCTAGTAGGAATACCAACAGTTACGTCACACTTTGTTAATATCACGCCTAGTCCGAATACCAACAGTTAACAGTTACGTCATCATACTTTGTTAATATCACGCCTAGTCGGAATACCAACAGTTACGTCATACTTTGTTAATATCACGCCTAGTAGGAATACCAACAGTTACGTCATACTTTGTTAATATCACGCCTAGTCGGAATACCAACAGTTACGTCATACTTTGTTAATATCACGCCTAGTAGGAATACCAACAGTTACGTCATACTTTGTTAATATCACGCCTAGTAGGAATACCAACAGTTACGTCATACTTTGTTAATATCACGCCCGGAATACCAACAGTTACGTCATACTTTGTTAATATCACGCCTAGTAGGAATACCAACAGTTACGTCATACTTTGTTAATATCACGCCTAGTAGGAATACCAACAGTTACGTCATACTATGTTAATATCACGCCTAGTAGGAATACCAACAGTTACGTCATACTTTGTTAATATCACGCCTAGTAGGAATACCAACAGTTACGTCATACTTTGTTAATATCACGCCTAGTAGGAATACCAACAGTTACGTCATACTATGCCAATATCACGCTTAGTAGGAATACCAACAGTTACGTCATACTTTGTTAATATCAATATCACGCTTAGTAGGAATACCAACAGTTACGTCATACTTTGTTAATATCACGCTTAGTAGGAATACCAACAGTTACGTCATACTTTGTTAATATCACGCCTAGTAGGAATACCAACAGTTACGTCATACTTTGTTAATATCACGCCTAGTAGGAATACCAACAGTTACGTCATACTAGTGCCAATATCACGCTTAGTAGGAATACCAACAGTTACGTCATACTATGCCAATATCACGCCTAGTAGGAATACCAACAGTTACGTCATACTATGCCAATATCACGCCTAGTAGGAATACCAACAGTTACGTCATACTTTGTTAATATCACGCCTAGTAGGAATACCAACAGTTACGTCACACTTTGTTAATATCACGCCTAGTAGGAATACCAACAGTTACGTCATACTTTGTTAATATCACGCCTAGTAGGAATACCAACAGTTACGTCATACTTTGTTAATATCACGCCTAGTAGGAATACCAACAGTTACGTCATACTTTGTTAATATCACGCCTAGTAGGAATACCAACAGTTACGTCATACTTTGTTAATATCACGCCTAGTAGGAATACCAACAGTTACGTCATACTTTGTTAATATCACGCCTAGTCGGAATACCAACAGTTACGTCATACTTTGTTAATATCACGCCTAGTAGGAATACCAACAGTTACGTCATACTTTGTTAATATCACGCCTAGTAGGAATACCAACAGTTACGTCATACTTTGTTAATATCACGCCTAGTCGGAATACCAACAGTTACGTCATACTTTGTTAATATCACGCCTAGTAGGAATACCAACAGTTACGTCATACTTTGTTAATATCACGCCTAGTAGGAATACCAACAGTTACGTCATACTTTGTTAATATCACGCCTAGTAGGAATACCAACAGTTACGTCATACTTTGTTAATATCACGCCTAGTAGGAATACCAACAGTTACGTCATACTTTGTTAATATCACGCCTAGTAGGAATACCAACAGTTACGTCATACTTTGTTAATATCACGCCTAGTAGGAATACCAACAGTTACGTCATACTTTGTTAATATCACGCCTAGTAGGAATACCAACAGTTACGTCATACTTTGTTAATATCACGCCTAGTAGGAATACCAACAGTTACGTCATACTTTGTTAATATCACGCCTAGTAGGAATACCAACAGTTACGTCATACTTTGTTAATATCACGCCTAGTAGGAATACCAACAGTTACGTCATACTTTGTTAATATCACGCCTAGTAGGAATACCAACAGTTACGTCACACTTTGTTAATATCACGCCTAGTAGGAATACCAACAGTTACGTCATACTTTGTTAATATCACGCCTAGTAGGAATACCAACAGTTACGTCATACTTTGTTAATATCACGCCTAGTAGGAATACCAACAGTTACGTCATACTTTGTTAATATCACGCCTAGTAGGAATACCAACAGTTACGTCATACTTTGTTAATATCACGCCTAGTAGGAATACCAACAGTTACGTCATACTTTGTTAATATCACGCCTAGTAGGAATACCAACAGTTACGTCATACTTTGTTAATATCACGCCTAGTAGGAATACCAACAGTTACGTCATACTTTGTTAATATCACGCCTAGTCGGAATACCAACAGTTACGTCATACTTTGTTAATATCACGCCTAGTAGGAATACCAACAGTTACGTCATACTTTGTTAATATCACGCCTAGTAGGAATACCAACAGTTACGTCATACTTTGTTAATATCACGCCTAGTAGGAATACCAACAGTTACGTCATACTTTGTTAATATCACGCCTAGTAGGAATACCAACAGTTACGTCATACTTTGTTAATATCACGCCTAGTCGGAATACCAACAGTTACATCATACTTTGTTAATATCACGCCTAGTAGGAATACCAACAGTTACGTCATACTTTGTTAATATCACGCCTTTGTTAGTCGGAATACCAACAGTTACGTCATACTTTGTTAATATCACGCCTAGTAGGAATACCAACAGTTACGTCATACTTTGTTAATATCACGCCTAGTAGGAATACCAACAGTTACGTCATACTTTGTTAATATCACGCCTAGTAGGAATACCAACAGTTACGTCATACTTTGTTAATATCACGCCTAGTAGGAATACCAACAGTTACGTCATACTTTGTTAATATCACGCCTAGTAGGAATACCAACAGTTACGTCACACTTTGTTAATATCACGCCTAGTAGGAATACCAACAGTTACGTCATACTTTGTTAATGTCACGCCTAGTAGGAATACCAACAGTTACGTCATACTTTGTTAATATCAGCCTTCGGAATACCAACAGTTACGTCATACTTTGTTAATATCACGCCTAGTAGGAATACCAACAGTTACGTCATACTTTGTTAATATCACGCCTAGTAGGAATACCAACAGTTACGTCATACTTTGTTAATATGACGCCTAGTAGGAATACCAACAGTTACGTCATACTTTGTTAATATCACGCCTAGTAGGAATACCAACAGTTACGTCATACTTTGTTAATATCACGCCTAGTGGGAATACCAACAGTTACGTCATACCTTGTCAATATCACGCTTAGTAGGAATACCAACAGTTACGTCATACTTTGTCAATATCACGCTTAGTAGGAATACCAACAGTTACGTCATACTTTGTTAATATCACGCCTAGTAGGAATACCAACAGTTACGTCATACTTTGTTAATATCACGCCTAGTAGGAATACCAACAGTTACGTCATACTTTGTTAATATCACGCCTAGTAGGAATACCAACAGTTACGTCATACTTTGTTAATATCACGCCTAGTGAATACCAATACCAACTTTGTTAATATACGTCAGACTTTGTTAATATCACGCCTAGTCGGAATACCAACAGTTACATCACACTTTGTTAATATCACGCCTAGTCGGAATACAACAGTTACTTCATACTTTGTTAATATCACGCCTAGTCGGAATACCAACAGTTACGTCATACTTTGTTAATATCACGCCTAGTCGGAATACCAACAGTTACGTCATACTTTGTTAATATCACGCTTAGTAGGAATACCAACAGTTACGTCATACTTTGTTAATATCACGCTTAGGTAGTAGGAATACCAACAGTTACGTCATGCTTTGTTAATATCACGCCTAGTAGGAATATCAACAGTTACGTCATACTTTGTTAATATCACGCCTAGTAGGAATACCAACAGTTACGTCATACTTTGTTAATATCACACCTAGTCGGAATAGCGACTTTACAACGCCTATCAGATTGATCTTGAACAATTTCCCCTGTGTGTGAAGGCTTGAACAATTTCAAAGGTGAATTGGAAAGAGGATTGAGGTGAGAAGGTGAATTGGGCAGAGGGTGGACGTGAACAGGTGAAGTGGGAAGAGGGTGGAGGTGAGAGGATGAATTGGGACGAGGGATGAGGTAAAAAGATAAATTGGGAAGAGGATGAATGTGAGAAATTGAATTGGGAAAAAGATGGGGGTGAGAAGTGAATTGGAAAGAAGGTTGAATTGAGAAGGTGAATTAGGAAGAGGGTGATGGTGAGAAAGTCAATTGGGAAGAGGGTGGAGGTGAGAAGGTTAATTGGGAAGAGGTTGAAGGTTGGTAATTCAATTGGCAAGAGGGTGAAGTTGAGGAAGTGAATTGGGAAGAGGGTGGAGTTGAGAAGAGAAATTAATTAAGAGGGTTGAAACGAAGAGAGGAATTGGGAAGAGGGTGGAGTCGAGAAGTTGAATTGGGAAGAGGGTGGAGTCGAGAAGTTGAATTGGGAAGAGGGTGGACGTGAGAAGATGAATTGGGAAGAGGGTGGAGTCGAGAAGTTGAATTGGGAAGAGGGTTGAAACAAGAAGATGAATTCGGAAGTGAGTGGAGATGAGAAGATGAATTGGAAAGTGGGTACAGTGAAAAAATGAATTGGGAAGAGGGTGGAGTCGAGAAGTTGAATTGGGAAGAGGGTGGAGTCGAGAAGTTGAATTGGGAAGAGGTTGGACGTGAGAAGATGAATTGATAAGAGGGTTGAAACAAGAAGATGAATTCGGAAGTGAGTGGAGGTGAGAAGATGAATTGGAAAGTGGGCACAGGTGAAAAAATGAATTGGGAAGAGGGTTGAGGTTAGAAGATGAATTGGGAAGAGGGTTGAGGTGAGAAGATGAATTGGGGAAAGGGTGGAAGTGAGAAGGTGAACTGGGAAGAGGGTGGAGGTGAGAAGATGAATTGAGAAGAGGGTGGAGATGAGAAGATAAATTGGTAAGAGGGTGAAGTGCGAAGATGAATTGGGAGTAGGGTGGAGATCAGAAGATGAATCGGGAAGAGAGTGAAGATGACAAAATGAAGGTTATTTGGGCAGAGGGTGGATGTGAGAAGGTGAATTGGGAAAAGGGTGGAGATGAGAAGGTGAATTGGGAAAAGGGTGGAAATGAGAAGGTGGATTTGGAAGGGGGCGGGAAGTGAGAAGATAAATTGGGAAGAGGGTTGAGGTGAGAAGATGAATTGGGAAGAGGGTTGAGGTGAGAAGATGAATTGGGAAGAGGGTTGAGGTGAGAAGATGAATTGGGAAGAGGGTTGAGGTGAGAAGATGAATTGGGAAGAGGGTTGAGGTGAGAAGATGAATTGGGAAGAGGGTTGAGGTGAGAAGATGAATTGGGAAGAGGGTTGAGGTGAGAAGGTGAATTGGGAAGAGAGTGAATGTGGCATGGTTAATGGGTAAGAGGGTAAAGGTGAGAAGGTAAATTGGGAAGAGGGTGGAGGTGAGAATATGAATTGGGAAGAGGGTGAAGGTCAGAAAGTGAATTGGGAAGAGGGTTGAGTTGAGAATATGAATTGGGAAGAGGGTGAAGGTGAGAAGATGAATTGGGAAGAGGGTTGAGGTGAGGAGATGAATTGGGAAGAGAGTTGAGGTAAGAAGATGAAATGGGAAGAGAGTTGAGGTGAGAAGAGGAATTGGGAAGAGGGTGAACGTGAGATGGTGAATTGTGAAGAGGGTTGAGGTGAGAAGATGAATTGGGAAGAGGGTGAACGTGAGAAAGTGAATTGTGAAGAGGTTTGAGGTGAGAAGATGAATTGATAAGAGGGTAAAAACCAGAAGGTGAATTGGGAAGAGGGTTGAGGTGAGCAGATGAATTGGGAAGAGGGTTGAGAGGAGAAGATGAATTGGGAAGATGGTTGAGGTGACAAGGTGAACTTGGGAAAGGGTGGAAGTGAAAAGTTGAATTGGTAAGAGGGTTGAGGTCAGAAAATGAATTGAAAAGAGGTTGGAAGTGAGAAGATGAATTGGTAAGGGGATGGAAGTGAAAAGATGAATTGGGAAGAGGGTTGAGGTGAGAAGATGCATTTCGGGGAAGGTGGAAGTGAGAAGGTGAATAAGGAAGAGGATGGAGGTGAGAAGATGAATTGGTAAAAGGGTTGAGATGAGAAGATGAATTGAGAAGAGGGTTGAGATGAGAAGATGAATTGGGAAAAGGTGAAGGTGAGGGGAATTGGGAAGATAGTTGTGGTTGAGATGATGAATTGGTGAAGGTGAGGGAAGAGTAAATTGGGAAGATAGTTGGGAAGAGGGTGGAGGTGAGAAGATGAATTGGGAAGAGGGTGAAGGTGAAAAAGATGAATTGGGAAGAGGGTGAAGAAGATGAATTGGGAAGAGGGTGGACGTGAGAAGATGAATTGGGAAGAAAGTTTGAGGTGAGAAGATGAATTGGAAGAATGTGAGAAGATGAATTGGGAAGGAGAGAAGATGAATAGGACAGAGAGGATGTGAAGATGTTGGGAAGAAGAAGAATTGGGATGAGAGGGTTGAGGTGAGAAGATGAATTGGGCAGAGAGTGGATGTGAGAAGATGAATTGGGAAGAGGTGTGTAGATGAATTGAGAAGATGAATTGGGAAGAGAGTGGATGTGAGAAGATGAATTGGGAAGAGGGTGGAGGTGAGAAGATGAATAGGGCAGAGAGTGGATGTGAGAAGATGAATTGGGAGAGAGGGTATAAACGAGAAGATGAATAGGGCAGAGAGGTTGAGGTGAGAAGATGAATAGGGCAGAGAGTGGAGGTGAGAAGATGAATTGGTAAGAGGGTATAAACGAGAAGATGAATTGGGAAGAGGGTTGAGGTGAGAAGATGAATAGGGCAGAGAGTGTGTGAGAAGATGAATAGAAGATGAATAGGGAGAATAGTGGATGGATGTGAGAAGATGAATAGGGCAGAGAGTGGAGGTGAGAAGGTGAATTGGGAAGAGGGTGTAGGTGAGAAGATGAATAGGGCAGAGAGTGGAGGTGAGAAGATGAATTGGGAAGAGGGTATAAACGAGAAGGTGAATTGGGAAGAAGGTTGAGGTGAGAAGATGAATTGGGAAGTGGATGGTGAGAATATGAGAAGATGAATAGAAGGTGAATTGGGAAGTTGGATGAATGGGCAGAATATGAATTGGGAAGAGGGTAGAAACCAGAAGATGAAATGTCAAGAAGGTGTCGGTGAGCAGATGAATTGGGCAAAGGGTGAAGGTGAGAAGCTGAATTGGGAAGAGGGTGGATGCGAGAAGATGAATTAGGAAGAGGGTGTAGGTGAGAAGCTGATTTAGGAAGAGGGTGGAAGTGAGAAGATGAATTGGGAATAGAGTGTAGGAGAAGTTAATTTGGAAAAAGAGTGGAGATGAGAAGGTGGATTGGGAAGAGGCTGAAGGTGAGAATGTGAATTGGGAAGAGGGTGAAGGTGAGAAAGTGAATTGGGAAGAGGGTTGAGGTGAAAAGATGAATTGGGAAGAGAGTGAAGGTGAGAAGGTGGGTGAGTAGGAGGGGTGCAAATGAGAAGGTGAATTGGGAAGAGGGTGAAGGTGAGAAAGTGAATTGGGAAGAGGACGGAGGTGAGAAGATGAATTGGGTAGAGGGTGGAGTTGAGAAATGAATTGGGAAGAGGGTGGAGGTGAGAAGATGAATTGAAAAGAGGATGGAAATGAGAAGATGAATTGGGAAGAGGATTGAAGTGAAAAGATGAATTAGGAAGAGGGTTGAGGTGAGCAGATAAATTGGTTAGTGGGTAGAGGTTAAAAGGTAAATTTGAAAGAGAGTTGAGGTGAGAAGATGAATTAGGAAGATGGTTGAGTTGAGAAGATGCATTTCGGAGAGGGTGGAAGTGAGAAGATGAATCGGGAAGAGGGGTAGAGGTGGGAAGATGAATTGAAAAGAGGTTGGAAGTGAGAAGATGAACTGGGAAGAGGTTGGAAGTGAAAAAATGATGAATTGGTAAGAGAGTTGAGTTGTGAGAAGATGATTTGGGAACAGGGTGTAGGAGAGAAGATGAATTGATAAGAGGGTGGAGGTGAGAAAGTGAATTGGGAAGAGGGTGAAGGTGAGAAGGTAAATTGGGAAGATAGTGGTGGTGAGAAGATGAATTGGGTGAGAAGATGAATTGGGAAGGGTGAGGTGAAGGTGAAGTGGGTGGAGAAAAAAAGGAGGGAGAAAGGTGAATTGGGAAGAGGGTTGAGGTGAGAAGATGAATCAGGAAGAGGGGTGAACGTGAGAAAGTCAATTGGGAAGAAGGTTGAGGTGAGAAGGTGACTTGGGAAGAGGTTTTAGGTGAGAAAGTGAATTGGGAAGAGGAAAAAGTCAATTTGAGGTGAGAAAGTGAATTGGGAAGAGGTTTGAGGTGAGAAGGTGAATTGGGAAGAGGTTTGAGGTGCGAAGGTGATTTGGGAAGAGGTTTGAGGTGAGAAAGTGAATTGGGAAGAGATTTGAGGTGAAAGAGTGAATTGGGAAGTTTGAGGTGAGACGGTGAATTGGGAAGAGATTTAAGGTGAGAAGGTGAATTGGGAAGAACGTGGACGTGAGAAAAGGTGAATTATGAAAGAGGGTGTAGGTGAGAATTGATGACTTGGAAAAGAGGTTGAGGTGAGAAGATGAATTGGGAAGAGGGTTGAAGGTCAGAACATGAATTGGGAAGAGAATGTAGGTGAGCAGATGAATTGGGCAAAGTGTGAAGGTGAGAAGGTGAATTGGGAAGAGGGTGGATGCAAGAAGATGAATTGGGAAGACGGTGGAGGTGAGAAGTTGATTTGGGAAGAGGTGAAGGTGAGAAGTTGATTTGGGAAGAGGGTGGAGTTGAGAAGTTGATTTGGGTAGAGGGTGGAGGTGAGAAGTTGATTTGGGAAGAGGGTAAAAGGTGAGAAGTTGATTTGGGAAAAGAGTGGAGATGAGGTGAAGGTGAATTGGGAAGAGGGTGGAGGTGAGAAGGTGGATGAGGAAGAGGGTGAATATGAGAGGTGAATTGGGAAAAGGTTTGAAGGTGAGAAAGTGAATTAGGAAGAGGGTTGAGTTGATAAGATGAATTGGGAAGAGAGTTTAGGTAAGAAGATGAAATGGGAAGAGAGTGGAGGTGAGAAGATGAATTGGGAAAAGGGTGAACGTGAGATGGTGAATTGTGAAGAGAGTTGAGGTGAGAAGATGAATTGATAAGAGGGTAAAAACCAGAAGGTGAATTGGGAAGAGGGTTGAGGTGAGCAGATGAATTGGGAAGAGGGTTGAGAGGAGAAGGTGAATTGGGAAGATGGTTGAGATGACAAGATGAACTTGGGAGAGAGGTGGAAATGAAAATTCGAATTGGGAAGAGGGTTGAGGTGAGAAAATGAATTAAAAAGAGGTTGGAAGTGAGAAGATGAATTGGTAAGGGGATGGAAGTGAAAAAGATGAATTGGGAAGAGGGTTGAGGTGAGAAGATGAATTAGGAAGAGGGTTGAGTTGAGAAGATGCATTTCGGGAAGGTTGAAGTGAGAAGGTGAATTGGGAAGAGCATGAAGGTGAGAAGATGAATTGGTAAGAGCGTTGAGTTGAGAAGATGAATTGAGAAGAGAGTTGAGATGAGAAGATGAATTGGGAAGAGGGTTGAGGAGAAGATGAATTGATAAGAAGGTTGAGGTGAGAAGGTGAACTGGGAAGAGGGTGAAGGTGAGAAGGTAAATTGGGAAGATAGTGGTGGTGAGAAGATGAATTGGAAAGAGGGTGCAAGTGAAAAGTCAATTGGGAAGAGGGTGAAGGTGAGAAAGTGAATTGGGAAGAGGGTGGACGTGAGAAGATGAATTGGGAAGAGGTTTGAGGTGAGAAGGTGAATTGTGAAGACGGTTGAGGTAAGAAGATGAATTGGGAAGAGAGTGGAGGTGAGAAAATGAATAGGGCAGAGAGAGTGGAGGTGAGAAGATGAATTGGGAAGAGGGTTGATGTGAGAAATGAATAGGGCAGAGAGTGGAGGTGAGAAGATGAATTGGGAAGTCGGTAGAAACGAGAAGGTGAATTGGAAAGAGGGTGTAGGTGAGAAGATGAATAGGGCAGAGAGTGGAGGTGAGAAGATCAATTGGGAAGAGGGTGTAGGTGAGAAGATGAATAGGGCAGAGAGTGGAGGTGAGAAGATGAATAGGGAAGAGTTGTGGATGTGAGAAGATGAATTGGGAAGAGGGTGTAGGTGAGAAGATGAATAGGGCAAAGAGTGGAGGTGAGAAGATGAATTGGGAAGAGGGTGTAGGTGAGAAGATGAATAGGGCAGAGAGTGGAGGTGAGAAGATGAATTGGGAAGAGGCTTGAAACGAGAAGGTGAATTGCGAAGAGGGTTGAGGTTAGAAGATTAACAGGGCAGAAAGGGAGGTGAGAAGATGAATTGGTAAGAGGGTAGAAACAAGAAGGTGAATTGGGAAGAAGGTTGAGGTGAGAAGTTGAATAGGACAGAGAGTGGAATTGAGAAGATGAATTGGGAAGAGGAAGAAACCAGAAGATGAAACGTCAAGAAGGTATCGGTGAGCAGATGAATTGGGCAAAGGCTGAAGGTGAGAAGCTGAATTGGAAAGAAGGGGGATGCGAGAAGATGAATAAGGAAGAGGGTGTAGGTGAGAAGCTGATTTGGGAAGAGGGTGGAAGTGAGAAGATGAATTAGGAATAAAGTGTAGGAGAGAAGTTAATTTGGAAAAAGAGTGGAGATGAGAAGGTGAATTGGGAAGAGGCTGAAGGTGAGAAGGTGGATGAGGAAGAGGGTGAAGATGAGAAGGTGAATTGGGAAGAGGGTGAAGGTGAGAAACTGAATGGGGAAGAGGGTGGAGGTGAGAAGATGAATTGGGAAGAGAGTGGAGGTGAGAAGGTGAATTGGGAAGAGGGTGAAGGTGAGAAAGTGAATTGAGAAGAGGACGGAGGGAGAAGGTGAATTGGGAAGAGGGTGGAGTTGAGAAAATGAATTGGGAAGAGGGTGGAGGTGAGAAGATGAATTGAAAAGAGGTTGGAAATGAGAAGATGAATTGGGAAGAGGATTGAAGTGAAAAGATGAATTAGGAAGAGGGTTGAGGTGAGCAAATGAATTGGTTAGTGGGTAGAGGGTAAAAGGTAAATTTGAAAGAGAGTAGAGGTGAGAAGATGAATTAGGAAGATGGTTGAGTTGAGAAGATACATTTCGGAGAGGGTGGAAGTGAGAAGATGAATCGGGAAGAGGGTAGAGGTGAGAAGATGAATTGAAAAGAAGTTGGAAGTGAGAAGATGAACTGGGAAGAGGTTGGAAGTGAAAAGATGAATTGGTAAGAGGTTTGAGTTGTGAAGATGAATTGGGAACAGGGTGTAGGAGAGAAGATGAATTGATAAGAGGTGGAGGTGAGAAAGTGAATTGGGAAGAGGGTGAAGGTGAGAAGGTAAATTGGGAAGATAGTGGTGGTGAGAAGATGAATTAAGCCGAGGGTGGAGGTGAGAAGGTGAGTGGGGAGAGAGTGGAGGTGAGAAGGTGAATTGGGAAGAGGGTTGAGGTGAGAAGATGAATTGGGAAGAGGTGAACGTGAGAAAGTCAATTGGGAAGAGGGTGAACGTGAGAAAGAAATTGGGAAGAGGGTGAACGTGAGAAAGTCAATTGGGAAGAGGGTGGAGGTGAGAAGATGAATTGGGAAGAGGGTTGAGGTGACAAGATGAATCGGGAAGAGGGTGAACGTGAGAAAGTCAATTGGGAAGAGGGTGGAGGTGAAGGTGAATTGGGAAGAAGGTTGAGGTGAGAAGATGAATCGGAAAGAGGGTGAACGTGAGAAAGTCAATTGCGAAGAGGGTGGAGGTGAGAAGAGGAATTGGAAAGAGGGTGCAGGTGAAAAAGTCAATTGGGAAGAGGGTGAAGGTGAGAAGTTAATTGGGAAGAGGTTTGAGGTGAAGAAGGTGAATTGGGAAGAGATTTGAGGTGAGAAGGTGACTTGGGAAGAGGTTTTAGGTGAGAAAGTGAATTGGGAAGAGGTTTGAGGTGAGAAGGTGAATTGGGAAAAGATTTGAGGTGAGAAGATGAATTGGGAAGAACGTGGACGTGAGAACATGAATTATGAAGAGGATGTAGGTGAGAAGATGAATTGGAAAAGGTTGAGGTGAGAAGATGAATTGGGAAGAGGGTTGAGGTCAGAACATGAATTGGGAAGAGGATGTAGGTGAGCAGATGAATTGGGCAGAGTGTGAAGGTGAGAAAATGAATAGGGAAGAGGGTGGATGCGAGAAGATGAATTGGGAAGAGGGTGGAGGTGAGAAGTTGATTTGGGAAGAGGGTGGAGGTGAGAAGTTGATTTGGGAAGGGGTGGAGGTGAGAAGTTGATTTGGGTAGAGGGTGGAGGTGCAAAGTTGATTTGGGAAGAGAGTGGAGATGAGAAGGTGAATTGGAAAGAGGATGGAGGTGAGAAGGTGGAGGAGGAAGAGGGTGAAGATGATAAGGTAAATTGGGAAAAGGGTGGAGGTGAGAAGATGAATTGGAAGAGGATGGTGAATTTGAGAAGATGAATTGGGAAGAGAGTGGAGGTGAGAAAGTGATTGGGAAGAGGGTGGAGGTGAGAAAGTGAATTGGGAAGAGGATGGAGGTGAGAAGGTGAATTGGGAAGAGGGTGGAGGTGAGAAAGTGAATTGGGAAGAGGATGGAGGTGAGAAAGTGAATTGGGAAGAGGTGGAGTTGAGAAAGTGAATTGGGAAGAGGGAGGAGTTGAGACGATGAATTGGGAAGAGGGTGGAGGCGAGAAGGTGAATTGGGAAGAGGATGGAGGTGAGACAGTGAATTTGGAAGAGGACGGAGGTGAGAAGGTGAATTGGGAAGAGGGTGGAGGAGAAAGTGAATTGAGAAGAGGGTGGAGGTGAGAAGTGAATTGAAAGAGGGTTGAGGAGAAGGTGAATTTGAAAGAGGGTGGAGGTGAGAAGGTGAATTTAAAAGAGGTTGAGTTGAGAAGGTTAATTTGAAAGAGGGTTGAGTTGAGAAGGTTAATTTGGAAGAGGGTTGAGGTGAGAAGGTGAATTGGGAAGAGGGTTGAGGTGAGAAAGTGAATTGGGAAGAGGGTATAGGTGAGAAAGTGTATTGAGAAGAGGGTGAAGGTGAGAAGATGAATTGGGAAGAGGGTGGAGGTGAGAAGATGAATTGAAAAGAGGTTGGAAGTGAGAAGATGAATTGGGAAGAGGGTGGAGATGAGGAGGTGAATTGGGAAGAGGGTTCAGGTGAGAAGATGAATCGGGAAGAGAGTGAACGTGAGAAAGTCAATTGGGAAGAGGGTGGAGGTGAGTAGAGGAATTGGGAAGAGGTTGGAGGTGAGAAGATCAATTGAAAAGAGGGTGGAGGTGAGAAGAGGAATTGGGAAGAAGTGGAGGTGAGAAGAGGAATTGGGAGGGTTGAGGTGAGAAGGTCAATTGGGAAGAGGGTGAAGGTGAGAAAGTTAATTGGGAAGAGGTTTGAGGTGAGAAGGTGAATTGGGAGGAGATTTGAGGTGAGAAGGGGAATTGGGAAGAGGTTTGAGGTGAGAAGGTGAATTGGGAAGAGGTTTGAGGTGAAAAGGTGAATTGGGAAGAGGTTTGAGGTGAGAAGGTGAATTGGGAAGAGGTTTGAGGTGAGAAGGTGAATTGGGAGGAGATTTGAGGTGAGAAGGTGAATTATGAAGAGGTTTAAGTGAGA
The DNA here is from genome assembly GCA_037039925.1 of Doris montereyensis. Taxonomy (NCBI): domain Eukaryota; kingdom Metazoa; phylum Mollusca; class Gastropoda; order Nudibranchia; family Dorididae; genus Doris; species Doris montereyensis. Next base: position 27,460 of record JAXRKP010000882.1, on the reverse strand, counting down.
AGGTGAATTAGGAAGAGGTTTCAGGTTAGAAAGGGAATTGGGAAGAGGTTTGAGGTGAGAAGGTGAATTGGGAAGAGGTTTGAGGTGCAAAGGTGAATTGGGAAGAGCTTTGAGGTGAGAAGGTGAATTGGGAAGAGATTTGACGTGAGAAGGTGAATTGGGCAGAGAGTGGACGTGAGAAGGTGAATTATGAAGAGGGTGTAAGTGAGAAGATGAATTGGCAAAAGGGTTGAAGCTGACAAGATGAATTGGGAAGAGGGTTGTGGTCAGAACATGAATTGAGAAGAGGATGTAGGTGAGCAGATGAATTGGGCAAAGGGTGAAGGTGAGAAGGTGAATTGGGAAGAGGGTTGTGGTCAGAACATGAATTGGGACGAGCATGTAGGTGAGCAGATGAATTGGGCAAAGGGTGAAGGTGAGAAGTTGATTTGGGAAGAGGGTGAAGGTGAGAAGTTGATTTGGGAAGAGGATGGAGGTGAGAAGTTGATTTGGGTAGAGGGTGGAGGTGAGAAGTTGATTTGGGAAGAGGGTGAAGGTGAGAAGTTGATTTGGGAAAAGAGTGGAGATGAGAAGGTGAATTGGGAAGAGGGTGGAGATGGGAAGGTGGATGAGGAAGAGGGTGAATATGAGAAGGTGAATTGGGAAGAGGGTGAAGGTGAGAAAGTGAATTGGGAAGAGGGTGAAGGTGAGAAGATGAATTGGGAAAAGGGTGAAGGTGAGAAGTGGAATTGTCAAGATAGTGGAGGTGAAGAAGGTGGATGAGGAAGAGGGTGAAGATGAGAAAGTGAATTGGAAGAGGGTGAAGGTGAGAAAGTGAGTTGGGGAGAGGGTGGAAGTGAGAAGATGAATTGGGAAGAGGGTGGAGGTGAGAAAGTGAATTGGGAAGAGGGTGGAGGTGAGAAAGTAAATTGGGAAGAGGGTAGAGGTGAAAAGATGAATTGGGAAGAAGGTGTAGGTGAGAAGATGAATTAAGATGAGGGTTGAGGTGAGAAGATAAATTAAGAAGAGGGTGAAAGTGACACGGTGAATTATGAAGAAGGTGAGGTTAGAAGGAATTGGGAAGAGGGTGGAGGAGAGAAGGTGAATTGGGAAGAGGGTGGAGGTTAGAAGATGAATTGGGAAGAGGGTGGAGGTGAGAAGATGAATTGAGAAGTGGTTGAGACGAGAAAGTGAATTGGAAAGAGGGTGGAGGTGACAAGAGGTTGAGATTGGAAAGAGGGTGGAGGAGAGAAAGTGAAGTGGAAGAGGTTGAGGTTAGGAGATGAATTGGAAAGAGGGTGGAGGAGAAAAGTGAAGGTGAAGAGGTTGAGGTTAGGAGATGAATTGGAAAGAGGGTGGAGGAGAGTAGGTGAAGTGGAAGGTTGAGGTTAGGAGATGAATTGGAAAGAGGGTGGAGGAGAGAAGGTGAAGTGGAAGAGGTTGAGGTTAGGAGATGAATTGGAAAGAGGGTGGAGGAGAGAAGGTGAAGTGGAAAGAGGTTGAGGTTAGGAGATGAATTGGAAAGAGGGTGGAGGAGAGAAGGTGACGTGGAAGAGGCTTGAGGTTAGGAGATGAATTGGAAAGAGGGTGGAGGTTGAGGAATTGGGAAGAGGGTGGAGTTGAGAAGGTGAATTGGAAAGAGGTTGAGGTTAGGAGATGAATTGGAAAGAGCGCGGAGGAGAGAAGGTGAAGTGGAAGAGGCTGAGGTTAGGAGATGAATTGGAAAGAGGGTGGAGGAGAGAAGGTGAAGTGGAAGAGGTTGAGGTTAGGAGATGAATTGGAAAGAGCGCGGAGGAGAGAAGGTGAAGTGGAAGAGGCTGAGGTTAGGAGATGAATTGGAAAGAGGGTGGAGGTTGAGAAGGAAGTGAATTGGAAAGAGGTTGGAGGTTGAGATGAATTGGAAAGAGGGTGGAGGAGAGGAAAGTGAAGTGGAAGAGGTTGAGGTTAGGAGAAATGAATTGGAAAGAGGGTGGAGGTTGAGGTTAGGAAATGAATTGGAAAGAGGGTGGAGGTTGAGGTTAGGAAGTGAATTGGAAAGAGGGTGGAGGTTGAGGTTAGGAAGTGAATTGGAAAGAGGGTGGAGTTGAGGAGGCGAGTTGGAAAGAGGGTGAAGATGAGAAAGTCAATTTGGAAGAGGGTGAAGGTGAGAAAATGAATTGGGAAGAGGGCTGAGGGTGAGAAAGTGAATTGGAAAGAGGGTGAAGGTGAGAAAGTGAATTGGGAAGAGGGTGAAGGTGAGAAAGTGAATTGGCAAGAGGGTGGAATTGAGAAGGCGAATTGGGAAGAGGGTGAAGGTGAGAAAGTGAATTGGGAAGAGGGTGGAGTTGAGGAGGCGAATTAGAAAGAGGGTGAAGATGAGAAAGTCAATTTGGAAGAGGGTGAAGGTGAGAAAGTCAATTGGAAAGAGGGTGAAGGTGAGAAAGTGAATTGGAAAGAGGGTGGAGCTGAGACAGGGAGACATAAAGAGAGTTAGACCGATAGATCGAACGAGTAAAAGAGAGGGAGGGAAGGAGGAGGAGAGAGAGAGAGAGAGAGAGAGAGAGAGAGAGAGAGAGAGAGAGAGAGAGAGAGAGAGAGAGAGAGAGAGAGAGAGAGAGAAAGAGAGAGAGAGAGAGAGAGAGAGAGAGAGAGAGAGAGAGAGAGAGAGAGAGAGAGAGGGAGAGAGAGAGAGAGAGAGAGAGAAAGAGAGAGAGAAAGAAAGAGGGAAAAGGAGAGGAGAGGGAGAGTGAGGGGGAGAGGGACAGGGACAGGGTCAGGGACAGGGACAGGGACAGGGACAGGGACAGGGACAGGGACAGGGACAGGGTCAGGGACAGGGACAGGGACAGGGACAGGGACAGGGACAGGGACAGGGACAGGGACAAGGGGACAGGGACAGGGACAGGGACAGGGAGATGGAGAGAGAAAGGCAGACATTTGTTGCTTTCGACACTCACAGACGTTTAAGAAATCATCGAATAGAGCAATACCATTATGAACAATGTAATATCATTATGAACAATGCAATATTATTATGAACAATGCAATATTATTATGAACAAGGCAATATTATTATGAATAATGTAATACCATTATGAACAGTGCAATATTATTATGAACAATGCAATATTATTATGAAAATTGTAATATTATTATGAACAAGGCAATATTATTATGAACAATGCAATATTATTATGAACAATGTAATATCATTATGAACAATGCAATATTATTATTATTAACAGAGCAATATCATTATGAACGGAGCAATATCATTACGAACAATGTAATATCCTTATGAACAATGCAATATTATTATGAACACAGCAATGTCAATATGAAAAATGTAATATTATTATGAACAATGCAATATTATTATGAACAATGTAATATCATTATGAACAATGCAATATTATTGCTAACAATGTAATATCATTATGAACAAAGCAATATTATTATGAACGATGTAATATTATTACTAAAAATGTAATATTACTATGAAAAATGTAATATTATTATGAACGATGTAATATCATTATGGACACTGTAATATCATTATGATCAATGCAATGTTATTATGAACACTGTAATATCATTTCGAACAATGTAATATTATTATGGACACTGTAATATCATTATGAACAATGTAATGTCATTATGAACACTGTAATATCATTTCGAACAATGTAATATTATTACTAACAATGTAATATCATTATGAACAATGCAATATTATTATCAACAATGTAATATCATTATGAACAGAGCAATAGCATTATGAACAATGTAATATCATTATGAACAATACAATATTATTATGAACAGAGCAATGTCATTATTAACAATGTAATATTATTATGAACAATACAATATTATTATGAACAATGTAATATCATTATGAACAATCCAATATTTAACATGAACAATGCAATATTATTATGAGGATGCAATATTATTATGAACAATGCAATATTATTATGAACAATGCAATATTATTATGAACAACGCAATATTATTATGAACAATGCAATATTATTATGAACAATGTAATATCATTATCAACAATGCAATATTATTATGAACAATGCAATATTATTATGAACAATGTAATATCATTATGAACAATGTAATATCATTATGAACAATGCGATATTATTATGAACAATGCAATATTATTATGAACAATGTAATATTATTAGGAACAATGTAATATTATTATGAACAATGTAATATCATTATGAACAATGTAGTTTCATTATGAACAGAGTAATATTATTATGAACAATGCAATATTATTATGAACAATGTAATATTATTATGAACAATGCGATATTATTATCAACAATGTAATTTTATTATGAACAATGCAATATCATTATGAACAGAGTAATATCATTATGAACAATGCAATATCATTATGAACAGAGTAATATCATTATGAACAATGCAATATCATTATCAACAATGTAATATCATAATGAACAATGCAATAATATTATGAACAATACGATATTATTATGAACAATGCAATATCATTATGAACACTGCAATTTTATTATGAACAATGCAATGTTATTATGAACAGAACGATGTCATTATGAACAATGCCATATCATTTTGAACAGACTAATGTCATTATGAACAATGCAATATTATTATGAACAATGCAATATTATTATGAACAGAGGAGTATCAATGAATAATATATTGTTATATGAACAATGCAATGTTATCATGTTATGAACAATGCAATATCATTATGAACAGAGGTATTATAAACAATGTAATATCATTATGAACAGAGTAATGTCATTATGTACTATGTAATATCATTATGAACAGACTAATATCATTATGAACAGTGTAATATCATTATGAACAGAGTAATATCATTATGAACAGAGTAATATCATTATGAACAATGTAATATTTGTGAACAGAGTAATATCATTATGAAAAATATTATATCAATATGAACAGAGTAATATCATTGTGAACAATG
>JAXRKP010000882.1:7500-17500 GCA_037039925.1 Doris montereyensis | reverse complement strand
CAGGCAATGAGACTGTGAGGAAACATAATGACCATTCGTTTATTCAGATGAATATACCATTTTTGTGCAGCACTCTCTCTCTCTCTCTCTCTCTCTCTCTCTCTCTCTCTCTCTCTCTCTCTCTCTCTCTCTCTCTCTCTCTCTCTCTCTCTCTCTCTCTCTCTCTCTCTCTCTCTCTCTCTCTCTCTCTCTCTCTCTCTCTCTCTCTCTATCTCTCTCTCAGTCTCCCCTTCCATTTTTTCAACCCTTCTTTCTCTTTTTTATCTTTCAAACCTTCAAAACTTCGCCCATGACACACATCAGTGAAAAGTGTGAGAGAAAATGTTCAGTTAAAATCATGTCAAAGAATTATTCTGAGCGGTGGACAGATAAGCACCTGTACAGGGTTTAGACGGCACGGCCCTCCACTAGTCTCCTGCTGCCTTGCAGACGGGTCTTGGTTCATCAAAGACTAAGGAAGTTAACCCTGACAGAAAACAACCTGCTGCCTTGCAGGTCGGTCTTGTTTGATCGAAGAATAAAGGAGCTACCCCTGACATAAAATAACAACCTGCTGCATTGCAGGTCGGTCTTGTTTGATCGAAGAATAAGGGAGCTAACCTGACATAAAATAACAACCTGCTGCATTGCAGGCTGGTCTTGGGTGACCAAAAGCTAAGGGGAGTTAACCCTGACAGAAAATAACAAGGCCTGGTAGGGCCCTCAATGTGGCAGCCCTACTTACCCACCATTTACCTAGTGTATAGAAGACGAACTCCCTGCCTCGAAAACTGATTCAGAGAAATAAAAATCTTATCCCAGACGTTTACATGGAAAAGAGTTAGAATTAGTTGTAATATTAACATGGGAACGAAAACCAGTACAGATTATTTGTAATATTAACAGAGAAATAAAATCATATCCGTTAGAGCAGTACATCAAAAGGTTATTTGTTATATTCACGTTTCAACGATTAAAAATAACATGGAATGTCAGGTGAATACAGACTGTGATGTTTGGAACATGGAACGTTAGGGCAATACATGCAAACGACAAAATTAGTTGAAGAAATGGAAAAATCAAAAAAACGAAAAATATGTTGGCCATTACAGAAAACAAAGAAAAAAGGACAATGAATAGAAAACGTAGGACCAAATCCTACTTTAATCTTCTCAGGAGTAGATCTCAAAGATAGAGCTAGAGCAGTAGACATATTAATGCATAAAAGGCATGAAAAGCTATTAGAAAGGTGGAAATGTATAAGCTCACGGCTATTAGAGGTAAATATTAAACCAAAAGGAAGAGAAATTAGATTATTAATAGCTTATGGACCAAACGAAGACGCCACTAAAGAAGAAAAAGATATCTTCGAAAACGATTTACAAATAACTGCAGAGAATCTTAAACACAAACAGGAACTAATGGTTTTAGAAGATTTAAACGCAACAATGTGGAAATTATCCCCCCCGAACTCGAGTATAACGTGTGTTTAGAAAAACAGACAACAGACACGACGGCTACGGTGGAGTACTTGTTGCTACGCAACCAAATCTGATCGCCCCGTGGAACTTTCCCAAGGACAAGTAGAAATACCATCGGATACTGAGACAGTGTTTGTCAAAATTAACACCCTAGTTGTAGAAAAGACAGAAATGGCTACCGGGAGTAAACACCCTAGTTGTAGCTACTGTATATAGAACACCCCCACGAACACGTCACTTGACCAAATGACCAAATTAACCCAAAGCCTTGACAGTCTCAACAAAAATGACATACTATGATAGGTGGAAACTTCAACTTGCCAGATATTGATTGGCGAAACGAAAGCATAAATGGACACCAATATCCCTTTCTATTAACACCATGTTTTCTTGATAAAATACGTGACATTGGCTTAACCCAGACGAACAAAATGCCAACAAGAGGGGATAAAGTTCTAGACCTTTCTTCACTAACAGACCAAACCTGACTATGAAATCAGAAACCATACCAGGACTGAGTGACAATGACATCGTTATAACCGAAAACAGACTTAAAGCCAGTAAAATCAAACCGGTACCTCACAAAGTGACCATATGGAAAAAAGCCAACATCACTGCAATACTTAAGGACACAAAGGCTTTTACCACCAGAATAATGCCTCAAGAATCACATGATGTCGAAACTCTTTGGACCCTAATAAGTAACCATTTACAAACCATGATAAGCGAGCATGTCCCAACCAAGGCCTGCTTATCGAGATTCGATCAGCCATGGATTGCCAACGATCTAAAAAGACTATCCCGGCGAAAACAAAGAGCATGGAGTAAAGCCAAACAATCGAATCGCCCCAGTGCCTGGGAAAGATACAAACTACTGAAAAAGGAAGCAAGATGTGAAAATCGGAGCGGATACCAAAATTATGTAAACAACCTAATTGATGACAAATCAACCAAAAACTGTGGAAATTCGTCAAGAGCAGGAAATGTGACACAGTCGGAGTAGCTCCCTTGACTAAATGCAACAAAACACAAACAACGAACAAAGACAAGGCTACCACCCTGAACGACCAGTTTTGTTCTGTATTCACACAAGAGGATTGCAACCCCCACCAAGAGACAAACACAGACGGCTGTCCAATAATGCCTGATATTACAATAAATGTAAAAGGTGTGCAAAAACTTCTTGAAGATCTCGATCCAACTAAAGCAGCAGGTCCTGACGAAATACCTTCTCGCCTTCTGCGGATGGTTGCAACGGAGATAGCCCCAGCCTTAACTAAACTGTTCCAAATTTCCATTGAAACAAGCGAAATACCCCTAATTTGGAAACACGCCCTTGTTCAACCAGTCTTCAAGAAAGGGGACAGAAGCAACGCTGCAAACTACAGGCCGATCTCTCTAACGTGCATATGCTGCAAACTCATGGAACATATTGTGAGGTCTTCAATCACAGAGCACATCGAGACAAATAACCTTATTACAGATGCACAACATGGTTTCCGTAAACAATGATCCTGCGAGACCCAACTGATATCCCTAACCCATGACATAGCCACAGAACTGAACAAACGAGGACAGACAGATGTCATCCTACTGGACTTCTCAAAAGCCTTTGATAAAGTGCCACACCAACGTCTTCTATCGAAACACCATGAAAGCGGTATTAGAAACAGAGTCTTTCATTGGATCAAAGCACTCCTCGATAGCCGCACACAAGAGGTCGTGGTCGGAGGAGAAAAGTCAGGCAGTGGCTTAGTGACATCTGGTGTACCCAAGGCTCTGTCCTTGGACCGACATTGTTCCTGATTTACATCAATGATCTTGGCAACAACATCAAATCTAAAATTCGACTTTTTGCTGATGACACAATACTATACCAGCACATCTCCACGCCAACAGACTGTCATAGCTTAAACCAAGACCTGCAAAAACTCTAAGAATGGGAAGAGAAATGGCTACTGGAGTTTAATGCCTCTAAATGTCAAGCCATGACGATAACAAACAAAAAGAACCTAATAACATTCGATTACACACTACACGGACATCGACTAGAACGCGTTAACTCCGCAAAATACCTTGGAGTCGAATTGTCATCAGACCTGAAGTGGGGCAAGCATGTTTCCCGAACCGTAACAAAGGCCAACCAAACGAGTACCTTCATCACCAGGAACCTTGAAGGATGTCCCCTGGCAACCCAAGCACTCTGCTTCAAAGCCTTGGTTTGGCCCATCCTCGAGTACGGCAATGTCATCTGGGACCCCCATCAACAACACCTCATACATTCATTAGAGATGGTCCAGAGGAGGGCAGCAAGAAGAATGCACCATCACTTCTCACCACAGACAAGCGCTTCCAACCTCGTCGATACACTGGGCCTCGAACGGTTAGAAACACGGAGGAAAAGGAACAAACTAACAACGCTCTTCAAGGTGGCAAATGGATTTTTAGACATCCCCGCGTCAAATCATATTAGTTATGCCAATAGGAACACCCGAGGCCACACCAAAAGATCAACATCCCAACTTCCAGAATTGACGCACATCTCCACTCTTCTTCCCCTCAACATCTCGTCTTTGGAATCGTCTTCCCAAGAGGCTGTTGAAGCGGAAACGTTAGCAGAGCTCTCGACCGTCCTCTCCTATAATCGGCCCCTATCCTGAGCTAAGTCCATGTTTTTATTTGTTTTTATCTGTTTTTATTTGTTTTTATCTGTTCTTGTTTTCATTCTTTTTACTTTTTTACCTTCTCTTTTGTGTCTTGTCAATATCGCGTATGTATCTACATGTAGACTGGTCCTCCTCCAAGGAGGTTACTACAATATCAAGAAGAAGAAGAAGTAAAGAAGGAGAGACGACAACTTCTCCAAATGGAGACATGCTAATATATTTCTGCCTAAAGAATAACATGAAAATAGCCAACACCCTTTTTCCTCATAAAGATATCCACAAATATACAAGAGTAAATGAAGACAGGTGTGAAAAGTCCGTAAAAGACTATGAAATAGTTAGCAGCTCCATTTTTTACAGTACATAGGATGCAAGGGTAAACAGAGGAGCAGATATATTTAGTGATCATCACCTAATGATTGCCAAAATGAGATTACTGACTGAAGAAAACAAACAGAAAAGGGAAGGAAAAGAAAACTACTGAATTCAAAATAGAGAAACTAAATAAGCCAATAGTAAAACAGATATACCAATCTAGGATAAAAAGATTTGTCAGTGAAAGGCAGATGTATCTGTATGATAGCACAATAGAAGAAAAGTGGCAAGTGTGTAAAGAAACACTCCTCAGTTATACTGAAGATGTCTGTGGTAGGAAACAAATTAAAAGAGATGGGGAAAGAACAGCATGGTGTCAAGACTAAGATTAAAGAAAAGAAAGATGCCTGGAAGAAATACTTGCAAACAAAGAGGCCAGAGGATAGGATAGATTACGTGAGTAAAAGAACTATCGCCAAAGAGAAAGTGAGGAAAACAAAATAGGAACAATGGTAAGAGTTTGGACAAAGACTTCAAGAAAGGTAGCAAGGAAACCTAAAGCTGTTCTGGGGAGCAATGATGGCATGATAAAAATCAAAGCATGCCCACCACGACAAATTAAGAACTTTAAAGGAGAAATAATGAAAGAAGACAGTGAAATCATGGAAACATAGAGAAAGTATTTTCAACAATTACATAATCCCTCCAGGACATATGAAACAAGGAGTAAAGATCACTTAGTCAGAGTAACAAGTAATCCAGAGGAGACAACTGAAGATGTAGAAATATCAATGGAAGAAATACAAACAGCTATAAGAAAAGTGAAATTAGGAAAGGCCCCAGGAGCTGATGAAGTTTATCCAGAACTGATTAAAAACCAAGGGAGAGAGGCAGACAAACTACTACATGCAATATGCCAACAAGCATGGAAGTCCAAACAGGTGCCAGACGACTGGAAAAAAGGAACGTAGTACCAACACATAAAAAAGGATCGACTATGGAATGCTCAAACTATAGAGGGATAACACTACTTAACGTTCCAGGAAAAGTACATGCCAGGATACTGGAACTGAGACTAAGGAAAAGAGTAGAGGATTAGATTGAAGAACATCAGAGTAGATTTATACCAGGAAGAAATGTACAAGACCATATATTTACAATTAGACAAATAATAGAAAAATTCCTTGAGAGAAACATTGACTTGCACCTGTGTTTATTGACTTAGAAAGTGTATTTGACACTGTGACGGGGGACGAACTATGGCATTCCTTAAAAGAACACAATGTAGAGCAAAATTTATTAAAAGTCATTAAAAGTTTGTTTACACTAAATCAACATGTGCAGTGAGAGTAGCTGAAACATATCTGAAGAATTTGATGGAAAGCCATTTATAGCTAAACAAGAATTGTGAAGAAAGACCAAAATAGCAGTATATAACACAGTTTATTGCCCTACTCTCCTCTATGGCAGTGAAACCTGAACCTTAGACAGTAGATAATACAGTAGAGTACCAGCAGCTGAAATGAAATATCTAAGAAGAGTAGTAGGGAAAACTAAAAGAGACAAATTCAGAAACACAACAATAAGAGATCAAACCAAAGCAGATAGCATAAAACTAAGATAGAAAGTGGGAAGAAGATATAAAAGAAGCATAGAAAATTAACTTTTTTGGAAGGAAACCGAAAATGTCAGGACAGGATATCCTGGAGAAAGATCATTTCAGGCATCTGAACCCATACACCGAAAGGTAGAATGGGAACTGATAAAGAAAGAAAAATAATTATTACAAAACATCTAGATCTATATATATCTATTAATTTATTAATAATATTGTTCTTACCGGAAACAACAAGCTTGAACGGAAGTAGAGCGATTACGTCATTTATCTAAATCAATTAATTTCACTCTAATGAAAACGAGAAAAACAGAAAGAATGCATAGTCTTTCGTTTGAAAAATGCACATGATATGTTTGGAAATGACCTGAGGAATGTAAATTCCAGGTTAAAAGGCTGTGAAGATTAAAATCTAGATATCTAGTCTTTTCCTCCAAGAAATACAATATTATTTAAATCTCTAGATTCTAGACTTAGGGTCTAGATCTAACTCTAGACTAGATCTAGTAGGAAACTAAATGGTTTCTTTCAGTGTAACATTGAATAGGTATACAAATACAATGTTGAAGAGAGCTCAAGATTAAGAAATTAGCTCTAGATCTTATCAGATCCAGATCTAGATATAGATCCAAATCGAAAGTTTACAAATATTTGAGATAAATAGATAGATCTATTTAGATCTAAATCTAGATTCTAGACCAATAATTACAATAATTGATCTAGATCAATAATTACATCGAAAATTTTGCAAACATCCACCAAATCGTGTCTAACAGCTTTCGCCTTCCAGTGTCTCATAGTTAACTGTCAGATAGGCGTGGTTTGCTTTACTAGACCTGTAAATATCCTTTACCCTTGCTGGTTGATAAGTTGAGAAATCTCGACAACGTAAAAATGGTAGGTAACTTGGAAGCCAAACTATAAGTTTGGTTCAAGATTGATGATTTATTCACGCTATCGATTTGTATTGATTAACTTCTTGATGGATCTAGATCTAGTTATCATGCTTAAAACATTGATAAATAAATGAATACAAATTCATTAAAAAGGGTTTAAAGGAATAGATAAAGAACTAAATAAATAATAACTGAACAAATATATAGATAGATAGATAGATAAATAAATAATTAAAAAATCAATATTATATAATGAACTTGCGCCTCCCATAACAAGCCCCTATAAAAACTTGAGTCAAACAGAGGAGTTGTTTGTGATATTTTTGCACAACAATAGTATAGATACAAGTGTGAAATACGGCCTTTTGGGTCAAGAAACGGTTTTCTGTTTGATATCTTTTTTTAAAATAAGAAACGTCTTTAAAGTTATTGAAAATGTATTGTTCCACACAATATACGCCGCAACATGAAACATTTTAAACAGTCAGCTAGCAGACGACAATAAATGTCAGATGCATGTAGTATGACATGTTTACTTTCGAGATGAAGGCTGAGGTCTAGATTCTATGTCAGACTTTTCTCAATGTCAGTGATTTAAAGTCATTACATTCCCCAAAGCCCTTTAGTCGGTCACAGATAGTCATTACATTCCCTAAAGCCGCTTTAATCGGTCACAGATAGTCATTACATTCCCCCGAAACCACTTTAATCGGTCACAGATAGTCATTACATTCCCCGAAACCACTTTAATCGGTCACAGATAGTCATTACATTTCCTGAAACCACTTTAGTCGGTCACAGATAGTCATTACATTCCCCGAAACCACTTTAATCGGTAACAGATAGTCATTACATTCCCCGAAACCACTTTAATCGGTCATAGATAGTCATTACATTCCCCAAAGCCACTTTAGTCGCTCACAGATAGTCATTACATTTCCCAAAACCACTTTAATCGGTCACAGATAGTCATTACATTTCCCGAAACCACTTCAATCGGTCACAGATAGTCATTACATTCCCCAAAACCACTTTACTCGGTCACAGATAGTCATTACATTCCCCAAAGCCACTTTAGTCGGTCACAGATAGTCATTACATTTCCCGAAACCACTTTAATCGGTCACAGATAGTCATTACATTCCCCGAAACCACTTTAATCGGTCACAGATAGTCATTACATTCCCGAAACCACTTTAATCGGTCACAGATAGTCATTACATTCCCCGAAACCACTTTAATCGGTCACAGATAGTCATTACATTTCCCGAAACCACTTTAATCGGTCACAGATAGTCATTACCTTCCCCGAAACCACTTTAATCGGTCACAGATAGTCATTACATTCCCCGAAACCACTTTAATCGGTCACAGATAGTCATTACATTCCCCAAAGCCACTTTAGTCGGTCACAGATTGTCATTACATTTCCCGAAACCACTTTAATCGGTCACAGATAGTCATTACATTCCCCGAAACCACTTTAATCGGTCACAGATAGTCATTACATTCCCAGACACCACTTTAATCGGTCACAGATAGTCATTACATTCCCCCGAAACCACTTTAATCGGTCACAGATAGTCATTACATTCCCAAAACAATTCTAATCGGTCACAAATAGTCATTACATTCCCCGAAACCACTTTAATCGGTCACAGATAGTCATTACCTTCCCCGAAATCACTTTAATCGGTCACAGATAGTCATTACCTTCCCCGAAATCACTTTAATCGGTCACAGATAGTCATTACATTCCCAAAACAATTCCTAATCGGTCACAGATAGTCATTACATTCCCATAAACCACTTTAATCAGTCACAGATAGTCATTACCTTCCCGAAACCACTTTAACCGGTCACAGATAGTCATTACCTTCCCGAAACCACTTTAATCGGTCACAGATAGTCATTACCTTCCCCAAACCACTTTAATCGGTCACAGATAGTCATTAATCGGTCACAGATAGTCATTACCTTCCCCCGAAATCACTTTAATCGGTCACAGATATTACCTTCCCCAAAAAATCACTCATTACCTTCCCCGAAATCACTTTAATCGGTCACAGATAGTCATTACCTTCCCCAAAATCACTTTAATCGGTCAATCGTCATTACCTTCCCGAAATCACTTTAATCGGTCACAGATAGTCATTACCTTCCCCGAAATCACTTTAATCGGTCACAGATAGTCATTACCTTCCCCGAAATCACTTTAATCGGTCACAGATAGTCATTACCTTCCCGAAATCACTTTAATCGGTCACAGATAGTCATTACCTTCCCCCGAAATCACTTTAATCGGTCACAGATAGTCATTACCTTCCCCGAAATCACTTTAATCGGTCACAGATCATTACCCCCGAAACCACTTTAATCGGTCACAGATAGTCATTACCTTCCCAGAAATCACTTTAATCGGTCACAGATAGACATTACCTTCCCGAAATCACTTTAATCGGTCACAGATAGTCATTACCTTCCCCGAAATCACTTTAATCGGTCACAGATAGTCATTACCTTCCCGAAATCACTTTAATCGGTCACAGATAGTCATTACCTTCCCTGAAATCACTTTAATCGGTCACAGATAGTCATTACCTTCCCCGAAATCACTTTAATCGGTCACAGATAGTCATTACCTTCCCCGAAATCACTTTAATCGGTCACAGATAGTCATTACCTTCCCCGAAATCACTTTAATCGGTCACAGATAGTCATTACCTTCCCCAAATCACTTTAATCGGTCACAGATAGTCATTACTCCTTCCCGAAACCACTTTAATCTTCCCGAAACCACTTTAATCGGTCACAGATAGTCATTACCTTCCCCGAAACCACAGATAGTCATTACCTTCAGTCAAATAGTCACTTCCCCGAAAACCACTTTAATCGGTCACAGATAGTCATTACCTTCCCCGAAATCACTTTAATCGGTCACAGATAGTCATTACCTTCCCGGAAATCACTTTAATCGGTCACAGATAGTCATTACCTTCCCCGAAATCACTTTAATCGGTCACAGATAGTCATTACATTAATCCACAG
>JAXRKP010000882.1:0-2500 GCA_037039925.1 Doris montereyensis | reverse complement strand
ACGTCCCACCAGCACAACAGCCAACAGCAAAATCAACTTCACCCCGAATCCCACTACCGAATAAGCTACCTACCTCCCTTCGACAAACATGACCTCCGGCCAGTAACAAACACAACCCCTACCTCCATCTCCCCCCTTCATCGACACGCGCCATCCACGGCCGTGCCACCATGCCGGCCTGCCCGCAACCGAGGCTACAAGAACTCAAAACTCAAATCTCACACTATACGAGGTATGAATCAGTTAACAGGCTGTCGTGTCTGACATTTCTGTTTCATTCTAGGTTACGTTTATGGATTTAGTCTCTCTTTTATATATGCGTCCCACTGCTCCGCGATATACCTTTTCGTCTTTTACCTTTGGTGGAAGATTGTATGCTAATCTAGGTATTCCGTTTTTTTTCATTTATTCTGATACATAACCAGACCATATAAGTTCTCATCCTCCTCCTCTTCTTCTCTTCTTCTTCTTCTTCTTCTTCTTCTTCTTCTTCTTCTTCTTCTTCTTCTTCTTCTTCTTCTTCTTCTTCTTCTTCTTCTTCTTCTTCTCTTCTTCTCTTTTCTTCTTCTTCTTCTTCTTCTTTCTTCTTCTTCTTCTTCTTCTTCTTCTTCTTTCTTCTTCTTCTTCTTCTTCTTCGTTCTTTTCTTCTTCTTCTTCTTCTTCTTCTTCTTCTTCTTCTCTTCTTCTTCTTCTTCTTCTTCTTCTTTCTTCTTCTTGTCTTCTTGTTCTCTTCTTGTCTTGTTTCTTGTTCTTCGTTCTTCTTCTTCTACTTCTTCTTCTTCTTCTTCTTCTTCTTCTTCTTCTTCTTCTTCTTCTTCTTTCTTCTTCTTCTTCTTCTTCTTCTTCTTCTTCTTCTTCTTCTTCTTCTTCTTCTTCTTCTTCTTCTTCTTCTTCTTCTTCTTCTTCTTCTTCTTCTTCTTTCTTCTTCTTCTTCTTCTTCTTCTCTTCTTCTTCTTCTTCTCTTCTTCTTCTTCTTCTTCTTCTTCTTCTTCTTCTTCTTCTTCTTCTTCTTCTTCTTCTTCTTCTTCTTCTTTTCTTCTTTTTCTCTTCTTCGTCTGCTTGTTTGGTTTATTGTCTTGTTTATTGTCTTGTTTATTGTCTTGTTTATTGCTTTGTTTTATTGTCTTGTTTGTTGTTTATTGTCTTGTTTATTGTCTTGTTTATTGTCTTGTTTTGTCTTGTTATTACTTGTTTATTGTCTTGTTTATTGTGTCTTGTTTATTGTCTTTTATTGTTTATTGTCTTGTTTATTGTCTTATTTGTTGTTTTGTTTGTTGTTTTGTTTATTGTCTTGTTTATTGTCTTGTTTATTGTTTTGTCTTGTTTATTGTCTTGTTTGTTTATTGTTTTGTTTATTGCCTTGTTTATTGTCTTGTTTATTGTTTTTTATTGTATTGTCTTGTTTATTGTCTTGTTTATTGTCTTGTTTATTGCCTTGTTTATTGTCTTATTGTTTTGTTTATTGTCTTGTTTATTGTTTTGTTTATTGTCTTGTTTATTGTCTTGTTTATTGTTTTTATTGTTTTGTTTATTGTCTTGTTTATTGTCTTGTTTATTGTTTTGTTTATTGTCTTGTTTGTTGTCTTGTTTATTGTCTTGTTTATTGTCTTGTTTGTTGTTTTGTTTGATTTGGACTTTTATGGCTTTAAACTTTTAAATTTATATTATAAGCCTACATGAAATTCGAAATTTTGTGACGTAAATGAGGTCATATGGGTATCACCCTGCTTATGTGTTTTTATCCCTGAGCCATTCGATTAAATGCTTGCAGTAGAACGGAAAAGCTATTGAGCTCAACGTATATCATTGCTGACGAGAAGAGCTTGGTAACGACTTGAGACTGAATGAATTCGAAACTTGAATTATTTGAAAAGAGCTTAGTAAACGACTTGAGACTGGATGAATTCGAAACTTGAATTATTTGAAAAGAAGCAATAAACGACTTGAGACTGATGAATTCGAAACTTGAATTATTTGAAAAGAGCTTAGTAAACGACTTGAGACTGGATGAATTCGAAACTTGAATTATTTGAAAAGAGCTTAGTAAACGACTTGAGACTGGATGAATTCCGGAAACTTGAATTATTTGAAAAGAGCTTAGTAAACGACTTGAGACTGGATGAATCTTGAAACTTGAATTATTTGACAAGAGCTTCACGTGTGTCTTTGTTTGCCCTGTCATCATTGATATTTAAAATGTCCATTTGTCACTGCGAAAGAGAACCACTTCCTTTCCTCATGTTCGTTTCTTGTGGACTAGGATGATCTCCTGCAGGGGAAAAACAAAATTGGAATGGCCTTGCAACATGGACTGAGATGGCAGATGTACTCCCAAAGAGTAAGTTGGCCTTGCAACACATGGACTGCAACACATCATATATATCCCCAGAGTAGTTGGCGCACAACACACGGACGCAACGTCAGATATCTCCCCAAAGGTAAAGTTGGCCTTGCAAGACATGAACTGCATATAATGGACTGCAACACGTCATATATCTCT
>JAXRKP010000881.1:181711-202746 GCA_037039925.1 Doris montereyensis | reverse complement strand
CGTAGGATGTCAATGTCTGTATCTTTTCTTTTCGTATTGGTCACTGTAGACCAGGAGTTCTTGTACTTATACATATTACTATCATTAGACGTGTTTTGTTCAGAAATCATTGAAAGTCATGGCTTGGAAGTAATCTTTTGCTGTGGAGCTGCAATTCATCTCCAAATATTCCTGCAACAAATCGTCAAGCAGAATGTTCTTGTTCATACCAAAGAAATTCCTCACCATCTGCCATTTTGGGTTTTTCCAGTGTTCTCCAGGTCTGAAAAATACCAATCGAATTTCTGTTTCAAGAGTTTGAGGTGGCACTCCACTTCCAAAGAATCAGCATTGTCCCTTCGATTAAGGCCAAGCCACAGCTCCAGTTTTGCGTCAAGAACATGCATTGCATCATGGTAATCTATGTGGTTGCTATTCTTTGCCTGAAAGAGCCGATTGAGGCCATTCAGAGCTTGGAAAATGTCGACCAAGTATGCCAACGTCAGTTGAAACCCCTCTAACGTGAATGTATGCCTTTCTTCCATTTATCCTCGTGGTGCTTGGGCAGTACGTAAGGTCGACACAGTAGATCGCCATTGAACACGATCAGATGCCAATTTTGTCATCTGCTCCCACGTCCATCCCTGGGTCTTCAGCTCTTTTTTTTATGCTTCTCCTCCAGGATTCTAGCGGGCGACCTCTCTTCCTTGTTCCCTGAGGGGTTCATCTCAGGGGTTTTTTTAGAGATGGCACCAGCATTCATCCAGTCTACTTCCATCTTCTCTTCCTCACAATCTGTGGTATTGACTCCAGTGATGTTCTTTCTTGAAGGTCGTTGTTTGATATCGTGTTTGGCCAAAATATTTTGAGGATCTTTCTGAGACATTTGTTTTGAAAGGTGTCCAGCTTTCTGCGGATGTTATTTCTTGTTTTCCAAGATTCATCACCATAAAAAAGGACAGCTAGAATATTAGATTTGTAGAATCTGAGTTTTGTTTTAATTGAGATTTTGAATTCCAAATTAGTGATCCAAATACTTTTCTTGCTGTTGTAATATTTCTTTGATCTCATCTTCAGAATTTCCATTTTGAGTAATTTTACTTCCGAGATATGTGAAAGCTTGTTTATCCTCAATCTCCTTGTTTCCAAGTTTCACCGGTTGTTTCGATTTGTTGTTCATCCTCATCATTTTTGTTTTTCCAATATTTATGTGTAGCCGCAGTTTTTTTTGCATTGCTATCAACTCGCTGTGTTTTGGTTTGTATATCTGTGATATTCTGTGACAGGAAACAGAAATGTGAAACAGCAGTGTGAAACAGAATTGTGAAACAGAAGTGTGTAACAAAAGTGTGAAACAGCAGTGGGAAACAGAACTCTGTAACAAAAGTGTGAAACAGCAGTGGGAAACAGAAGTGTCAAACAGAAGTGTGAAACAGAAATGTGAAACAGCATTGTGAAACAGAAGTGTGTAACAATAGTGTTAAACAGCAGTGGGAAATAGAAGTGTGAAACAGCAGTGGGAAACAGAACTCTGTAACAAAAGTGTGAAACAGCAGTGTGAAATAGAAGTGTGAAACAGAAGTGTGAAACAGAAATGTGAAACAGAATTGTGAAACAGAAGTGTGTAACAATAGTGTTAAACAGCAGTGGGAAACAGAAGTGTAAAAGAGAAGTGTGAAATAGAAGTGTGAAACAGCAGTGTGAAATAGAAGTGTGAAACAGAAGTGTGAAGCAGAAGTGTGAAACAGAAGTGTGAAACAGAAATGTGAAACAGAAGTATGAAACAGAAGTGTGAAACAGAACTCTGTAACAAAAGTGGGAAACAGAAGTGTGAAACAGAAGTGTGAAACAGAAATGTGAAACAGAATTGTGAAACAGAAGTGTGAAACAGAAGTGTGAAACAGAAGTGTGAAACAGAAGTGTGAAACAGAACTCTGTAACAAAAGTGTGAAACAGAAGTGTGAAACAGAAGTGTGAAACAGAAGTGTGAAACAGAAGTGTGAAACAGAAGTGTGAAACAGAACTCTGTAACAAAAGTGTGAAACAGAAGTGTGAAACAGAACTCTGTAACAAAAGTGTGACACAGAAGTGTGAAACAGAACTCTGTAACAAAAGTGTGAAACAGAAGTGTGAAACAGAACTCTGTAACAAAAGTGTGAAACAGAAGTGTGAAACAGAACTCTGTAACAAAAGTGTGAAACAGAAGTGTGAAACAGAAGTGTGAAACAGAAGTGTGAAACAGAATTGTTAAACAGCATTGTGAAACAGAAGTGTGAAACATAATTGTTAAACAACATTGTGAAACAGAATTGTTAAACAGCATTGTGAAACAGAAGTGTGAAACAAAAGTGTGAAACAACATTGTGAAACAGAATTGTTAAACAGCATTGTGAAACAAAAGTGTGAAACAGAAGTGTGAAACAGAAATGTGAAACAGCAGATTGAAACCAAAGTGTGAAACAGAAGTGTGAAACAGCAGTGGTAAATAGAAGCGTGAAAGAGAAATGTGAAAGAAAAGTGTAAAGAGAAGTGTGAAAGAGAAGTATGAAACAGAAGTGTGAAACAGAAGGTGAACAATAACAATAATAATAATAATAGCTTTAGTCATCCAAAGAAGGAAATTAACACTCCTGTTCCACATACCAAGTTTAAAAATCATTATATAGATTCAGATCTATCTATTATTAAAATTGCTAAACATTTAATGCAGTAATATAATAAGAGTACTTGTATTAGTATGACAAATACATCACAGAAATAAACAGATATACAACATCATTTGCAGCCCCCCCCCCTCTACACACACACACACAACTGACCCTCTCACACACGCCCTTGGCCCCCCAACGTCCATTTGTTATGGTAAATACATCACAGAGATGCGTAGGATATACAACCATATTATTCTATCCTCCATCCATCACACAACACTACCCAACAGACCCCTACGCACATGCACGCATTTGATCAAAGCTCATTCATCCATTCCCCCCACCCCCCACATCCATTTGTTCTGATAAATAGATCACATAAATGCGTAGGATACACAACTTCATCTAGTCTAATTTTCTTTAGATCTACACCTAATCTGGACTAGATCTAGATCCAGATCTAGATGTAGATATCAATCTAAATCTTTATCTAGATCTATATCTAAATCTAGAAGTTAGAATCTTGTGTGTTTAAATTTAGATTTAGATAATACAAAAATCTGTAGATCTAGGATCTAGATCTAGATCTACCATCTACATCATGATAATATCTGGCTCGAGAACAAAATCTAGATTTCAGATCTAGGCTTGTGGTGGATCTCGCTGCGATCCAGGTAA
The DNA here is from genome assembly GCA_037039925.1 of Doris montereyensis. NCBI lineage: Eukaryota > Metazoa > Mollusca > Gastropoda > Nudibranchia > Dorididae > Doris > Doris montereyensis. The sequence goes on along the minus strand of JAXRKP010000881.1, from coordinate 199,438 downwards.
TCTCTTTAGCCCAGTATTCGTGACGTGAACAATTACTCCGCGTTGGGAACCCCTTTAATGTAAGGAAGGACACAGCATTACTTCACCTATTTATTGTTTACATTCTTTTCTCCAAAATTTAAATTTAAATTTGCAAACATCTTTGAAATTCATATTTATTATATTTCTATTAAAATTCCCACGACTTCACAGATTATCATCTTCTTCTTCCTCATCGTCTTCTTCTTCTTCTTCTCTGGGGACTCGGTAGTTCAGAGGAAAGGTGTCGGCCTCTCAACCAAAAGGTATTGGGTTGGAACCTTTTTTTCCTCGATTTTTCCGAGTGCAATCTTCCCTCCTGGTCTTGGTAGGTGGACACACACCTAGTCCCATCGGAAACGGACGATAAAGAGGCGTTCCCATCTGCAGATCACTACACTCTGTGCACGTTAAAGACCTCTTGGCTGTTTACAGGGCAGTCTTGGCAAAATTAGAAATTCTACCAAAAAACTTTAGTTGTGGATGTGGGTAAATCAAATCAAATCTTCTTGATCTTGTCCTTGTTAGTGTTCTTCTTCTTCTTCTTCTTCTTCTTCTTCTTCTTCTTCTTCTTCTTCTTCTTCTTCTTCTTCTTCTTCTTCTTCTTCTTCTTCTTCTTCTTCTTCTTCTTCTTCTTCTTCTTCTTCTTCTTCTTCTTCTTCTTCTTCTTCCTCTTCTTAAAATGACAGGAAAATATAGTCTAATCTGTTTCTAGCGAGCTAAATAATATTGTTCTAACTCTTGATCTAGAGTAGTTAGATCTAGACCTAGGTATCTAGATGGTCAAGATCAATGCCTGATCCCAACTGCGAAACTTTTCCAAGATAAGATTACATTTTGCTGATATTTTTCATGAATGTATTGTTTTACATTTATAATGTGGGCTTTAATAAACACACATAGATCTTGATTCTACGTCTAGCCATGTAAATCTAATTTATGAATATATGGAAGGCCTTCCGTGTAGATTTTATAGATCTAGATCTAGATCTAGGACTATAGATCTAAATCCAGTTAGACCTAGAATCTAAAAACTACATCTGCTTTGAATTTGATTTAATCTAGTAAAATACCTTAAGACAGTTATTTTAGATTTGACGATTGCTGGTACTTTGACAATAGATCTAGATCTAAGAACTAGATCTAGATCTAAATAGAAATATATGATAATGTCTGACCTAGATCTAGATCTTGGCCTTTATCTCGAATGTAAGCATGTCATACTTGCCTCCGAAATTTAGTGTGCTGTCGTTTGCTATCTAAAAGTTTCGTGTATATTTGTGTGTAACAATAGATCTATATTTTAAATAACTTTAAAAGACATTTCTTATTAGAAATATAAGAACACGACTTTGATAGCAAAAGGCCTTATTCCACATTGATATCTATTGTTGTCCAAAATGTCAGCAATATATTATGCTTCCATATATAAAATCTGTAGCCGTGAGTGAAATTGTATACGAGTTTGTTAAGGGAGGCGCGAGTTGTTAAAAATTATATAGTATAGATGTTTTTGTTACTGTTCATAGAGGAATACTAATGTGATTATAACATTTGAAGGGGGGAAAAATAGTAAACTCGATTAGGTTGAGTTAAACCCAAAAGATCTATTACGCTACGCTACAAGATGATTCATTTCCTCTCTGGCTTTGTTTGCCTCGGCCCGCCACGTCTGTGTCACAAGCGGCGCGGGCAAGCAGCACTGTTTACATTGGATACAGTACTGAGTAGAGTAGAGTAGAATATTATTATATTTATTAAGCTGGATTCACGCTTAGGTGTTGTTGTTATTGATAATGATGAAGATGCTGATGATGATGTTTTTGTTGTTGCTGTTGTTGTTGTTATTATTGTTGTTGTTGTAAGTCTAAGGAGACTTGTTTGCACGTGATCGTAAGAACAAGAAACTGGCAGATAAATGAGCAGTGAGATCTACAGTTGAATTGTTGAAGAAATAGAAGGTGTTGTTGTTGATGTTGTTAGTTTGAGGAGACTTGTTGACAAGCAAACAGATAGATCTAGAGACAAACAGTCAGGTACAATTATCAGATATAGATAGATTTTACATCATGTTTACTCACCACAAAAATCTATTGCACCAGTATGAGAATAATACATGGTATATGATATGAAACAGCATTGTCTGGTTTTATTGATGTCGAAGCTTTTCAAACTTTCTGTTTTTTTCTGGGTTGTTTAGATGTTCCAGTACACAGATTTAGTTCATTTCTGAGTTTGAGCTCGTGATGTATTCTTATTGTCACAAATAAATTTACAACGAGTTCCACTGTCTTGCAGTTGCAGGATGGGCTTTTTAGCTCTTTTGAGCTTTGCTGGTCTAATAATAATCTGATTAGTGAGTGTTTTAGACAGTTATCTTTTAGGTGTTTTGGAAGTAATCGGGAAATTGATTCAAATAATCCAACAGACTCAACCAGGACATGACTTGGTTTTCATGAGCCATCGGTTGCACCTGTATACTGTTTATTTTGTAAGAATATATATTGTGTGGTGTCTGTTGAAGAAGCTGTCAGTTGAGTTTTGCACTCATCACACAAAGTTCGATACTTTCAAGGCTATATACCCACTAATGTAGGCAATAATGTTTTTTGACTGTATTGCCTCAGCCATGTTCACAGATTTAACCAGATTGGTAATGAGTGGTGTGTCTTTGTTTTGTGACTGGGTGAAAGAGGAAGAAAAAACGGAAGAGTTCGAGCCTGTAGACTTTGGAGAAGTTCGAAGCAAAGACATCCAGGTCATCCTCACAGTTTTTCCTTTGCTGAGGTCAGTAAAACCTTATCCACCATTACTTGCGTAGAGCAATTACAGATTCATAGGATCGGGATTGTCTCGATGTCCACAACACGGGCGAATGACTGCAAACAGATTTTCAAGACAGTCTTGATTAATCTGTTTGTTATCAAATAATTTATGTCTGGTGATTTAAAATTTTTGTTGATAGGCAGGAGGAAGGCATTGATTGTTTGAATCCATCCTCTGATGATGCATGGTAAAGACTGTGTTGGTTTGTCCTCAGAGTTATGCGTTTAGCCAATCAGCTGTCTTGAAGAAATTGTACATGAGAAGATGTTGCTGTGATGATGTGCTTGAATGGTGCTGATGACTTGCCACCGGTGATGTTAAACACATTAAATAGATTGTCGAATTTTTCTATGAAACGAGATGTTACCATGTGTGTATCAGGGAAAACATGAAGCTGGCACAAGAAAGCAATTCCCAGACACACTGTGACTTAAAACTTAGAAGCCAAACTAACTCTCAAATGAGCAAATGCAGGAGAATTATATGTTTGAGGGTGAGTTTTGGGGCCATTCGAAGTGGAAACGTCTTGTCTTTGTCATAGAATTCTCTGATGACTTTCCATGAGACCTCACCGTCATCTGTAATGAAGTTTTTTTTCATCAGATTGTTTCGAATATTTTTTTTAAGAGATGAGTGGGGTCCAAAAAATACCAATATTTCTTCACCATCATGATAAAAAAGGGCCTCTCATGTGTGACCTGCAGCTTCCTGAAGACAGCACAGTTATTAGGATCCTTGGTCTGAAAGCACTGCTGTAATTTTAAGTCCAATAGACTTTAGAATGGTCAATGCCTCAAGGAGTAAATTCTCCAGGATCTGATGTCGCATGGCAGATTGGCAAAAATAACCAATTGGCTGCTTCCCCATTTTGTCAAACAAACCCCGAACCATGAAGACCATAGCATGCTGAGCTGCCTTCTCTGGACTGCCCACCAAAGTCACCAAAGTCTTCCAATCCTTCTACGTAATCATTTTCAACATTATATGATAAATGTTTTTTTAGAGCCATTTCGTCCAAAATTAAAACACAGTACTCTGTCTCTTTCTTTCATGCTTTCAATTCTCAACTTAAATGTCTTTAAAATTACATCAGGAAAACCTGGATAAATGTGTAGATTTTAATAGTTCTTCTCAACGTTGAAATTGAAGGAGAGCAAATTGTTTTGAAGCAGGCTATATGCTCTTGGAGAAGTGTGATATAGTGAAAGAGCCTGACTCTTATCTTATAGGCCCACCTTTTCCCCTTCATCAATGACAAATCAAGTTGCCTACTGAAAAAAGTAATGCGATTCTGGAGGGAGGTATTTAGCTGATACAGATTTCACAATTTCAACTTCTTTTTGTCCTGTTAAGTTTTGATGGCATTGTTTTGGAATTCTGTAGTCTTTTGATGGACACCTTCTGTGACTTGACTTTTTCTTAAGTTTCACAATAGTTTCCATGTCAACATGAGGTACGTTATCGCAGAGCTGGAGAAAAATGGAAATTTTAATTTATTGTGACCGTTTGCACTGTAAAAAGGAAAATTAAAATTCATATGCAAATTTCAATTTATATAGTTCATTATTAATAATAATAGTAACATAATAATCTTTATTGTCCATTACATGCCAATTTGTTGCTTGGTTTAGAAAATCAAAGTATAATAATTCATACATACATGCATATAAAATCAATACATATGTAAGTACATACATACATACATACATACATACATACATACATACATACATACATACATACATACATACATACATACATACATACATACATACATAATACATACATAATACATACATACATACATACATACTTACATATATACATACATACACATACATACATACATTCATACATACATACATAAATACATAAATACATGCATACATATATATACATAACATATATAATAATGGTAACATATATAATAAGGTACTATAATATATATAATGTAATAATTGCTCTAATACGAGACACAAAATATATCCCACAAATGTTTTCATTTTCAATTACATACAGAGTTTGAATTATCTTTAGCTTCAATGATTTGACCTGCTCTTAATTTGGTGTAGGCTACTTATTTTTGTCACCAAGCAATATTCTACGACACAAATTAGATATATTCTTTAAAGATGTTAAATGAGATAGTGCTTTAAAAAATAGTTTAGAAAAATGGGCTAATTAGACGAACATTGATACATTTAAGATCTAATCACATTCAGTGCAATTATTTGATTATTAGAACTGGGTCTAGTAACTAGAAAAAAAATCAATTTCTTACCTGTGATGACGTTGATGGTTGGTTGACTTTTTCCCCTGTACAACTGGCAGTTTTTTAGATATTCTTTGCTTTGGTGGTGCTCTTTTTCCTTGTAGAGTGTCCGGTGGGTTAGGCACACTAAAAAGTGTTGGAACTGCTGTTTTGCGTTTAAGCTGGTTCTTTTTTCATTAGTGAATTGGGAATCTTCAAAATGATCGGAACACAAAACGTTTCCAATGTTCAAAGCTGCTACTGTCTTCCCCAAAAGATCTTGTCTGCGAGTATTTACAACCCATTTTCGACACCTCTCTTCATCTTTAGGAAAGCGGAAGAAGGATAAGTCAGGTCTTCGACATCTATCATTTGAACAATTAATTGCAGAGCACCACTGGCTTTGTCTTCTTTTTTCTACTGCTGTTTCTTCTGCCCCTAATTCTAGATCTACTTGTGCATGTTCTTCATTGTCTGTTTCCATATCTAAGGTCTATCGTGATCTTAATCTACACTAAACGTAATCAAAATGAAAAATAAAAGCTCTAGATCTAGGATACACACGTTACACACCGCAAGAAGCAAAGCAATTTCAAGCAATGCGTTTTCACTTTCACTTTGTGGGAGTGGCCAACGCGCTCGATGTTTACTGGATGCCCGCGCTCGTTGACTGCCTAGTAACCACACGGAAAGGCAACACATTAAACCGTATTGCAGCGTCTTGTAGCGTAGCGTAGTGAGTCTTGGTTAAACGCTCACAAGTTCGTGCCGCGGGACCCGAACCTCGTTCATCATTTTTCATTCAAGTACTATAGTAAATATTTACGGCAATTATAGTTATGTATTATTTTATGTTTACAGCAAACGCTCATGAGTGGTAGTGACGTCATCTGTGAATGAACTAGCCACCCCCCTCGAGAGACAGAGAAAGAAGAGAAGAGAGATAGAGAAAGACAGAGACAGACACAGAGAGACTATGCACGATTCCTGTCAAGTGCTAAACTATCCACAATGCAGTGTTATCGAACAGGCGATGATCTTTACGAGTCTAGATAAGATTGAAAAATAATAAAAGTATCATTATGATATTGTGTCAATAAAGTTAACTTGGCTTGAACTAATGTTTTGTTTTGTGTTTGTTTCTTCGTTTATTGTTGCTTTTTTTGCTGGGGGGGGGGGGGGGCTGGTGTTTTGTTTTGTTGGGTTTGTTAGGTTTTACAAAATATAACAAGAGGTGACTAATGTTTAATAAATTATTTGATGTAAATAAAATAGTTTTTCGTTTTGATCAGACGTGTTTTTTCCTGTCACGTTCCCACCACTCACCTCCCTCCCCCCCCCACACACACACACGTACACACACATGAGTTTCTTTCTTTCCTTCTTTTTCCAATGCTTTGTACAAATTTCTACATTTACAACAAATGTATCAATAGTGAGAAGCTTTTTGTTGTCGGTAAATACAAAATTTGGCTTTGTTATGAACGTAATCCAATATAACAAAATTGTTTGGGTTTTTCATCAATTTAATCGCACGCACCTTTTCAAGTATTTAAGTTTTTGTGTAACAGTAGCTTTGTGGGGTTTGTAGTTGTTAGTATCTTAATCTTGCGTAACAGTAGTTTTGTTTTTTGTAGTTGTTAGTATCTTAGTCTTGTGTAATAGTAGTTTTGTGTTTTGTATTTGTTAGTATCTTAGTCTTGCGTAACAGTAGTTTTGTGTTTTGTATTTGTTAGTATCTTAGTTTTGCGTAACAGTAGTTTTGTTTGTTAGGGTTGTTAGTATTTAATTCTTGTGTAATAGTAGTTTTGTTTGTTAGTGTTGTTAGTATTTAATTCTTGTGTAACAGTAGTTTTGTTTGTTAGTGTTGTTAGTATTTAAGTCTTGTGTAACAGTAGTTTTGTTTGTTAGCGTTGTTAGTATGTAAGTCTTGTGTAATAGTAGTTTTGTTTGTTAGTGTTGTTAGTATTTAATTCTTGTGTAATAGTAGTTTTGTTTGTTAGGGTTGTTAGTATCTAAGTCTTGTGTAATAGTAGTTTTGTTTGTTAGTGTTGTTAGTATCTAAGTCTTGTGTAATAGTAGTTTTGTTTGTTAGGGTTGTTAGTATCTAAGTCTTGTGTAATAGTAGTTTTGTTTGTTAGCGTTGTTAGTATTTAAGTCTTGTGTAATAGTAGTTTTGTTTTTTGTAGTTGTTAGTATGTGAGTCTTGTGTAATAGTAGTTTTGTTTGTTAGTGTTGTTAGTATCTAAGTCTTGTGTAATAGTAGTTTTGTTTGTTAGCGTTGTTAGTATCTAAGTCTTGTGTAATAGTAGTTTTGTTTGTTAGTGTTGTTAGTATCTAAGTCTTGTGTAATAGTAGTTTTGTTTGTTAGGGTTGTTAGTATGTAAGTCTTTGTAACAGTAGTTTTATGTTTTGTAGTTGTCAGTATTTAAGTCTTGTGTAACTGTAGTTTTGTGTTTTGTATTTGTTAGTATTTCAGTCTTGTGTAACAGCAGTTTTGTGTTGTGGATTTGTTAAAGTTTAAGTTTTGTGTAACGGTAGTTTTGTTTGAAATGGTTGTTAGTATCTAAGTCTTGTGTAATTGTAGTTTTGTGTTTTTGTAATTGTTTGTATCTAAGTCTTGTATAACAGTAGTTTTGTGTTTTGTAATTGTTAGTACTTACGTCTTGTGTAACAGTAGTGTTTTGTTGTCGGTTTGTTAGTATTTAAATCTTGTGTAACAGTAGTTTTGTGTTTTGTAGTTGTTAGTATTTAAATCTTGTGTAACAGTAGTTTTGTGTTTTGTAGTTGTTAGTATTTAAATCTTGTATAACAGTAGTTTTGTGTTTTGTAGCTGTTAGTATTTAAATCTTGTGTAACAGTAGTTTTGTGTTTTGTAGTTGTTAGTATTTAAATCTTGTATAACAGTAGTTTTGTGTTTTGTAGTTGTTAGTATTTAAATCTTGTATAACAGTAGTTTTGTGTGTAGTTGTTAGTATTTAAATTTTGTGTAACAGTAGTTTTGTGTTTTGTAGTTGTTAGTATTTAAATCTTGTGTAACAGTAGTTTTGTGTTTTGTAGTTGTTAGTATTTAAATCTTGTGTAACAGTAGTTTTGTGTTTTGTAGTTGTTAGTATTTAAATCTTGTGTAACAGTAGTTTGTGTTTGTAGTTGTTAGTATTTAAATCTTGTGTAACAGTAGTTTTGTCTTTTGTAGTTGTTAGTATTTAAATCTTGTGTAACAGTAGTTTTGTGTTATAGGGTTATTAGTATTTAAGTCTTGTATAACAATCGTTTTTTTGAAGTTGTTGGTATTTAAATCTACTATTTACAATAGACAAATAATAGAAAAATTCATTGTGAAACATTGACGTGCACCTGGGTTATATTGACTTAGACTATGGCATGCCTTAAAAAGAACACAATGTACATCGAAATTTAATAGAAGCCATTAAAAAGTTTTACAATAAACCAACATGTGCAGTGAGAGTAGCTGGGAACATATCTGCAGAATTTGATGTAGATATAGGAGTAACAGGGTTGTAACCTTAGTCCTCTTCTGTTTCACATTCAGTTCAGCAACTGGACCCTCAAAATGAAGAAAACGAATGTAGGTATGTGAAAGCTCAAGCTGTATCAATGCTTTCATTTGCCGATGATTTAGTTCTGTTTGGAAAATCAGAAAGTGATCTTCAGTCGAATATCCACATTATAAACAATGAACTAAATACAAGAGGAATGAGTGTAAATGCAAAGAAAACCAAAACAATGCTAGTAACTAGGGAAGCTAAAAAGCAAAATCTTAAATTGGGCAGGGATAATTTAGAGCAAGTTCAAAGCTACAATTGCCTAGGAGTAAAGATTAACTCAGAGGGAAAACTAAGAGAAGAAATCAGCTAGAAAATCCAAAAGGCAAGTACAATATATAACCATCTAGGAAAGGCATTTGTAGGTAAGCTTAAAGAATTGTCAACAAAAACGAAAATGGCAGTATACAATACAGTTTATTTCCCTACTCTCCTCTATGGCAGCGAAACTGGGACTTTAAACAGTAGAGAATACAGAAGAGTACAGGCAGCTGAAATGAAATATGTAAGAAGAGTAGTAGGAAAACTAAAAAGAGACAAAATAAGAAACACAACAATAAGAGACCAAACCAAAGCAGATGGCATAGAAACTAAGGTATAAAACAAATCAATTGAGATGGTTTGGACATGTAAAAAGAATGAATGACAATAGAATAGCTAAATCAATATACAGTGTTGAAGCCCAAAGTAAAAGACCAAAAGGCAGACCTCGGAGAAAGTGGGAAGAAGATATAAAAGAGGTATTGAAGCATAGAAATTTAACTTTTTTGGAAGGAAACAGAAAATACCAGGACAGGGCATCCTGGAGAAAGACTATCTCGGGCATTTGAACCCATACACCAAAGGTAGAATGGGAAATGATAAAGAAAGAAAGAATGTTTAAAATGCGGTAGAGATTTTAAATTCTATTTTTTGTCATTGGACTGCAATCATTTGTAAATATCTTGCTCAATAACTACTCAAAAGAAATCTGTAAGGACTTCAGTATAAAGAAAAAGGTCCAAAAGTTTCATAAAACTGAAATAATGACATTGGTTCTTCTGTGATATCATTTCTCTGTCACAGTAGTAATTGTACTATTTAAAAGATTTTGTAATGATTTATTTTAATTAACTGTGCATTTACTTATTACCTGTAATCAAGAAATGTCCTCAATTTTGCTTTTGAATGTCATGTTATTCTCTTAGATGAAGACACACAGTTAGGTAAGGGACACATCGGAAGTGACGGTAATGACACAAGATGATATGAAAGCCACATAGGAACAAAGACAAACAGTGAAAAAGGGACACATCAAGTGACGGTAATGACACAAGATAATATGAAAGCCACATAGGAACAAAGACAAACAGTGAAAAAGGGACACATCGGAAGTGACGGTAATGACACAAGATGATATGAAATCCCCATAGGAACAAAGACAAACAGTGAAAAAGGGACACATCGGAAGTGACGGTAATGACACAAGATGATATGAAAGCCACATAGGAACAAAGACAAACAGTGAAAAAGGGACACATCGGAAGTGACGGTAATGACACAAGATGATATGAAAGCCACATAGGAACAAAGACAAACAGTGAGGTAAGGGACACATCGGAAGTGACGGTAATGACACAAGATGATATGAAAGCCACATAGGAACAAAGACAAACAGTGAAAAAGGGACACATCGGAAGTGACGGTAATGACACAAGATGACATGAAAGCCACATAGGAACAAAGACAAACAGTGAAAAAGGGACACATCGGAAGTGACCGTAATGACACAAGATGATATGAAAGCCACATAGGAACAAAGACAAACAGTGAGGTAAGGGACACATCAGACGTGACGGTAATGACACAAGATGATATGAAATCCCCATAGGAACAAAGACAAACAGTGAGGAGGGACACATCGGACGTGACGGTAATGACACAAGATGATATGAAATCCCCATAGGAACAAAGACAAACAGTGAGGTAAGGGACACGTCGGAAGTGACGGTAATGACACAAGATGATATGAAATCCCCATAGGAACAAAGACAAACAGTGAGGTAAGGGACACATCGGAAGTGACGGTAATGACACAAGATGATATGAAATCCACATAGGAACAAAGACAAACAATGAGGTAAGGGACACATCGGAAGTGACGGTAATGACACAAGATGATATGAAATCCCCATAGAAACAAAGACAAACAGTGAGGTAAGGGACACATCGGGCGTGACGGTAATGACACAAGATGATATGAAATCCCCATAGAAACAAAGAGTAACAGTGAGGTAAGGGACACATCGGACGTGACGGTAATGACACAAGATGATATGAAATCCCAGGAAGGAACAAAGACAAACAGTGAGGTAAGGACACATCAGACGTGACGGTGATGACACAAGATGATATGAAATCCCCATAGGAACAAAGACAAACAGTGAGGTAAGGGACACATCGAAAGTGACGGTAATGACACAAGATGATATGAAATCCCCATAGAAACAAAGACAAACAGTGAGGTAAGGGACACATCGGACGTGACGGTAATGACACAAGATGATATGAAATCCCCATAGAAACAAAGACTAACAGTGAGGTAAGGGACACATCGGACGTGACGGTAATGACACAAGATGATATGAAATCCCCATAGAAACAAAGACAAACAGTGAGGTAAAGACGTCGGAAGTGGGGGTAATGACCCAAGATGATATGAAACATAGGAATAGACAAATACAAGGAATAGACAAACAAATCTTGACCACCATAGGGATCGAACCCGCATGCTACCAACTGAGCTAACTACGCTCTATTCGCTGTATTTGTCTCGTCTTTGTTCCTATGGGGCTTTCATGGTATCTTGTATTATTACCGTTATTCTCTTTAATCATTTTGAGTGGGTATGTATCATGCTGCACTTTCATTCTTATTCTCCTTTACTTTTAATATAAAGATAAAAGGAGTTTGTTGGGTCATTTATTGCTCTTGAATGATTTGTTGTAGAGCACGTTTTCTTCTGATAACCATTGATTCTAATTCTATTGGCTAGTGCCATACATTATTTCGTATCTGTACTAATGACTATATAAATATAATGATAAATGATTTTCTTGAATGTAATATGATTATGTATGTGTATGTACATGGGTGTATTTTGCTATCGTTCGAACTCTGTGAGCCGGCAGTCAATCCCACAAACTGAGAATGGCGGCGCCCTTTGTACTCTCTCTTGGGGCTAAAGGCGCTCTCTGATTACAAGCTGCAGAATCTTGTATCTGACATGGGGTACATCTTGACTTGACACCTTTTGCTAATCTTCTCAACCCAACGATCAATACTTAGCTCAAATAGCTGTGATCATCGTATCAACGCCAGCACGTTTCATGCTAAGATGATAATGTCTAATCAGTAACAGTAACACGCTCAGGTCACCTCTAGGCAGAATTATAGGAAACTTCTCCTAAAAAAGGAAAAGTCTGAGAATTGAAGCCTATTCTGAGCACATCAAGCCATCATGATCCATAAAGGGATTCAGTTTGCAGATGTAAGACGTTTGATTAACACTTTGGTCTGACAACAGAGTACAGATTTCTTTCAGGTAAAACAAACATTGAACGTAGTGCATTAATTTGACTTCAGCTAAAAGAAGTTCATGAAGGCTTAGTTTGGAACCTACACCGTTATTTGAGACTGAAGGACATCTTGTTATTGTTCTCTGAATAAATCTGTACACCCATGCAATAATGCCAATAACCTTATGAAATGAACTCCACCTGGATATCTCAAATATGACCACTGGCTCTGACTGAGCAAGTAATTAGTTCGAGAGCAGTGATTCAACCGCCAAATCCATATCATCCACTTCATATTCAGCATGATCAAAAATTTCATGAGGTCTACCATGGCTTAACCAATCAGGCCCATTAAGCCACAATTTGGAGGACACAAGATCCTCCCCTGGTATTCCTCTGGATATCAAATCCAATATTCTCCTTCCCAAGTATATGACACCAGTCACCTGGTTCAATGAGACCATATATATTATTTATTTTCTAGTTGAAAACACAGTTAATTCACGGTCATCCAAAGATAACAGTATTATACACTATTGTTGTTGTCTTCACACAAATCAACAACACACATTGTTACGACCCCGACGAACAAGCGACATCAGCGATGAAAAGCACGAATTTCAACTCACAACAGTTGGCTTTTGGCCTTTGTCTTCCGTCGATCTGCGATGTCTGACGTGTCATGTAGGTCACGACAGGACACCCACTCACAGGTGACAAATATATAATATAGGAGGAGGACATTTGCACCAGGTGATGGGAATATCCCAAAAGATATTTGCACCAGGTCTTCTATCAAATGTTGATGTGAAAACAAATAAGCGTTAACTGTGATAACTGTGAATTAAACGCTATAGGTTGTGGACACAAGAGCGAATGAAAATGGATCTATCAATTAAATGTCAATTTTGGCTGGGATAAAACCAGTCCCAGCAACAAGTAGATCTAGATCTACAAAAGAAGGTGGTGGGAATATCCCAAAAGATATTTGCACCAGATAGTGGTAATATCCCAAAAGATATTTGCACCATGGGTAATATCCCAAAAGATATTTGCACCAGGCGGTGGGAATATCCTTAAGAGAAAAGATATTTGCACCAGGTGGTGGTAATATCCCAAAAGATAGACATGGAAATATGCACCAGATATTTAGGTGGTAGGTAATATCCCAAAAGATATTTGCACCAGATAGTGGGTATCCCAAAAGATATATCCCCAAAAGATATTTGCACCAGATAGTGGGTTTATATCTCAAAAGATATTTGCACCAGATAGTGGGTAATATTTCCCAAAAGATATTTGCACCAGATAGTGGGGTAATATCTCAAAAGATATTTGCACCAGGTAGAAGGTAATATCTCAAAAGATATTTGCACCAGGTGGTGGGAATATCCCAAAAGATTTAGTGGGTAATATCTCAAAGATATTTGCACCCAGGCAGTGGGTAATATCCCAAAGATATTTGCACCAGGTAGTTGAAATATCAAACAAGTAATCTTACCTGGTGCAAATGTTCACTTCGTATGACATATCCGTATGTACTCATGGCTGAGTTGCACACATCCTTCTAAATCAAACACAAGTCAATCTACAATAGTTTATCACAAGTTTGCAATAGATCAATCAGTATCAGCGATCTCAATACTTCCTGCACTCACTAGCCAGGTTTAGTTCGGGTTTCGGCACCAAATGTTCTGAACATTGCTAGACTGAAATAGCAGACACAAAGTCACAGATCAAAGTTGTATGAGTGTCCTCGACCATGTTTATTCTTGTCAACCTAAAAAACTTAACTTGTTCGTTTCGTATCAGCAACATTACATTTCGTTTCGTTCTACAACGCTGATCTTCTTCAATTTTGTTTTGTTTTTGCGTCTTTCTTCGTCTTTATCGTCTTTCTTCAATTTGTTTCGTCTTCTCCATCTTTCTTAAATTTGTTCGTCTTCTTCACTGTCGATTTTCTTTAGTTTGTTCGCCTTCTCAGTCCTTCAATTGTTTCGCCTTCTCCGTCTCTTCTGTATATTCTTGTATATTCTTCGGCTCTTACTGTCTTTGTTCTGTATCTTCTTCGGCTTTACTGTTCTTCAATGTCTTCTCCGTCTCTTCTGTATCTTCTTCGGCTTTACTGTCTTTCTTCAATGTTTTCGTCTTCTCCGTCTCTCTTCTATCTTCTTCGGCTTTACTGTCTTTGTTCAATGTTTTCGTCTTCTCCGTCTCTCTTTACTGTCTTTCTCAATGTTTTCGCCTTCTCCGTCTCTCTTCTGTATCTTCTTCGGCTTTACTGTCTTTCGTCAATGTTTTCGCCTTCTCCGTCTCTCTTCTGTATCTTCTTTGGCTTTACTGTCTTTGTTCAATGTTTTCGTCTTCTCCGTCTCTCTTCTGTATCTTCTTTGGCTTTACTGTCTTTCTTCAATGTTTTCGCCTTCTCCGTGTCTGTCGTTTTTCTTCCATTATTCCGTCTTCTCAGTCTGTCTTCAATTTTTTCATCTATCTTCTTAACCATCATCTTTCATCAATTTTTTTCGTCTTCCCTGTCTTTCTTCAATCATTTCATTTTCTCCGTTTTTCATCAATTGTTTTGTCTTCCCCGTCTTTCTTCAATTTTTTCGTCCTTTCCGTTTTTGTTCAATTTTTTCATCTTCTCCATCATTCTTCAATTTTTTCGTCTTCTCCATCTATACCGTCATTCTTCAATTGTTCGCCTCCTCGGCCTCTATTCAATTGTTTCATCTTCTCCGGTTATCTTTAATTTCTTTGTCGTTTCCATCTTTCTTCCCTTGAAATTGAGACTCAACGGCTCGGGGCCAGTTGTGGATGTCTGCGGCTGAACTCATCCATCAGCGATCGCTTTGGCTCCACTGAATTACATTGGGCATAATGGGAGCCCTCCTTTCAATGAAGAGGCTCGCTCAATTCCATCTCGGGAGCAGGTTCACTCTTGGTCATTTGAGGTATTTTGGGCTACGCTCTCATGAGAATGACCTTATTTTTGGCGATCGAGGGTGGGCAGGCCCAGGTGGCCATTGAAATTTCCCAGCTTTGTCCCTTAGAACCCATCAACCCCTCTCCAATTAGTCAGAGGCATTCATGAGTCGCCCATAAGGGAGTGATCCGCTTAAACCCTAGGTACCATAATCTTGTTCGTCTTTCTTCAATTTTTTCGTCTTCTATTTTATGTATTTTTATCCCCTTATGTCATTCTTCATTTTTAAAAATCTTTGTCATCTTTCTTATCTTTCATGTCTTTAAATGCTTTGCACACCTATTTTTTCATTATGATTTTGTCACATTTCTCTGTCTTTTACATTTTTCTCCGTCTTTCTTCAATTTCTCCGTCTTCTCT
This sequence comes from Doris montereyensis, assembly GCA_037039925.1. Taxonomy (NCBI): domain Eukaryota; kingdom Metazoa; phylum Mollusca; class Gastropoda; order Nudibranchia; family Dorididae; genus Doris; species Doris montereyensis. The sequence goes on along the minus strand of JAXRKP010000881.1, from coordinate 183,877 downwards.
GTCTTTCTAATAAATGATTTTCAGCGACATCATTTTCATTCTTTTTGTGTCCGTTATTATTCAATTTTTTATTTTCTCGTTCTTTGTCGTCTAACACGTTTAGTCTTCTCTGTCTCCGTCTTTTCGTATTTCTCACCTTTCATAACGTTAAGTCTTCTGTCTCTGTCTTTTCGTCTTCTCCACCTTTCCTATCATGTTTAGATTAGATCTAGTTTAGTCTTCTCCACCTTTCTATCTATTAGTCTTCTGTTCTCCTATCATGTTTAGATCTAGTCTTCTCCACCTTTCCTATCATGTTTAGATCTAGATCTAGTCTTCTTTTTCTATCATGTTTGGATCTTTCCTCTTTCCACCTTTCCTATCAGATCTGTTTAGATCTAGTCTTTTCCACCTTTCCTATCATGTTTGGATCTAGATCTAGTCTTTCCACCTTTCCTATCATGTTTGGATCTAGATCTAGTCTTCTCCACGTTTTCCTATCATGTTTGGATCTAGATCTAGTCTTCTCCACCTTTCCTATCATGTTTGGATCTAGATCTAGTCTTTTCCACCTTTCCTATCATGTTTGGATCTAGATCTAGTCTTTCCACCTTTCCTATCATGTTTAGATCTAGTCTTTTCCAGTCTTTCCTATCATGTTTTATGATCTAGATCTATCATGTTATCATGATCTAGATCTAGTCTTCTCCACCTTTCCTATCATGTTTAGATCTAGATCTAGTCTTTTCCACCTTTCCTATCATGTTCTAGATCTAGATCTAGATCTTTTCCACCTTTCCTATCATGTTTGGATCTAGATCTAGTCTTCTCCACCTTTCCTATCATGTTTAGATCTAGATTTAGTCTTTCCACCTTCCTATCATGTTTAGATCTAGTCTAGTCTTTTCCACCTTTCATATCATGTTTAGATCTAGATCTAGTCTTTTCCACCTTTCCTATCATGTTTAGATCTAGTCTTTTCCACCTTTCCTATGATGTTTTAGATCTAGTCTTTCCACCTTTCCTATCATGATCTAGATTTAGTCTTTTCCACTTTTCTATCGATTAGATCTAGTCTTCTCCACCTTTCCTAGGAGGGTAATCTTGTCCCCTTTCACTCTTTACTGGGCGAAGCGGTGCTAAATTGTTCACCCACAATAAGTACATGTATAGTCCTAAGCAGAATTGCATGTCATAGGTGAGAAAATGGGTATGTCATAGATACAAATAGACACATGTCATAGATACAAATAGGTACATGTCATAAATACAAATAGGGTACATGTCATAGATACAAATAGGTACATATCATAGATACAAATAGGTACATGTCATAGATACAAGTAGGTATGCTCATAGATACAAATAGGTACGTGTCCAACAAAGAAAAGGACTCATGAGAGGGAAACAAACAAAGAAAAACAAGCAGTCATGTTGAAATTCTTTTATTTTCGTTTTAGAACTAAAATTTTCTTGTTTTCCATTATTTCCCCCATTGACAAAATTTGTGCGTAATTGGTGTTAGTGTTAACGTTAGTGCAGCTTTTCACTTTAGCAACGCTGACCATGGGCGCAATGGTAGGAAATGCACGGCAGCGGTGCTAAAGCGGGAGTAATAATAGAAGTCGATTTCTGGGTGTGTTTACTTGTAGAGGGGGGGGGGGGGGGGGAGGGCGATATACATCCCTCTTCCTCTTTACTGGGCGAAGCGGTGCTAAATTGTTACCCCACAAATAAGTACATGTCATAGATACAAATAGGTACATGTCATAGATACAAATAGGTACATGTCATAGATACAAATAGGTACATGTCATAGATACAAATAGGTACATGTCATAGATACAAATAGGTACATGTCATAGATACAAATAGGTACATGTCATAGATACAAATAGGTACATGTCATAGATACAAATAGGTACATGTCATAGATACAAATAGGTACATGTCATAGATACAAATAGGTACATGTCATAGATACAAATAGGTACATGTCATAGATACAAATAGGTACATGTCATAGATACAAATAGGTACATGTCATAGATACAAATAGGTACATGTCATAGATACAAATAGGTACATGTCATAGATACAAATAGGTACGTGTCATAGATACAAAAATAGGTACATGTCATAGATACAAATAGGTACATGTCATAGATACAAATAGGTAACGTGTCA
>JAXRKP010000881.1:50000-181611 GCA_037039925.1 Doris montereyensis | reverse complement strand
GTGTTGATCAAGTGACAAATAATAACCCAATTTAGGCTTTCGAGAGCTTTGAAAAGTTTGTAATGTGTTGATCAAGTGACAAATAATAACCCAATTTATGCTTTCGGATGCTTTGAAAAGTTTGTGTAATGTGTTGATCAAGTGCCAAATAATAACACAATTTATGCTTTCGAGTGCTTTGAAAAGTTTTTAATGTGTTGATCAAGTGACAGATAATAACACAATTTATGCTTTCGAGTGCTTTGAAAAGTTTTTAATGTGTTGATCAAGTGACAAATAATAACACAATTTATGCTTTCAGTGCTGAAAAAGTTTTAATGTGTTGATCAAGTGACAAATAATAACACAATTTATGCTTTCAAGAAGTGCTTTGAAAAGTTTTAATGTGTTAATCAAGTGGATGCTTTGAAATTTGTGTAATGTGTTGACTTCCATGACAAATAATAACACAATTTATGCTTTCAAAATGCTTTGAAAAGTTTTTAATGTGTTGATCAAGTGACAAATAATAACACAATTTAGGCTTTCGAATGCTTTGAAGTTTTAATGTGTTGATCAAGTGACAAATAATAACACAATTTATGCTTTCGAGTGCTTTGAAAAGTTTTTAATGTGTTGATCAAGTGACAAATAATAACACAATTTATGCTTTCAAGATTTTATGCTTTGAAAAGTTTGAATGCTTTGATGTGTTGATCAAGTGACAAATAATAACACAATTTATGCTTTCAATGCTTTGAAAAGTTTTTAATGTGTTGATCAAGTGACAAATAATAACACAATTTAGGCTTTCGAATGCTTTGAAAAGTTTTAATGTGTTGATCAAGTGACAAATTAACACAATTTATGCTTTCGAATGCTTTGAAAAGTTTTTAATGTGTTGATCAAGGGACAAATAATAACACAATTTAGGCTTTCAAGTGCTTTGAAAAGTTTTTAATGTGTTGATCAAGTGACAAATTAACACAATTTATGCTTTCGAATGCTTTGAAAATTTTTTAATGTGTGATCAAGTGACAAATTAACACAATTTATGCTTTCGAATGCTTTGAAAAGTTTTTAATGTGTTGATCAAGTGACAAATAATAACACAATTTATGCTTTCGGATGCTTTGAAAAGTTTGTGTAATGTGTTGATCAAGTGACAAATAATAACACAATTTATGCTTTTTGAGTGCTTTGAAAAGTTTTTAATGTGTTGATCAAGTGACAAATAATAACAAAATTTAGGGCTTTCGAGAGCTTTGAAAAGTTTTTAATGTGTTGATCAAGTGACAAATTAACACAATTTAGGCTTTCGGATGCTTTTGAAAAGTTTGTTAATGTGTTGATCAAGTGACAAATTAACACAATTTATGCTTTCGAGTGCTTTGAAAGTTTTTAATGTGTTGATCAAGTGACAAATTAACACAATTTATGCTTTCAATGCTTTGAAAAGATTTTTAATGTGTTGATCAAGTGACAAATTAACACAATTTATGCTTTCGAATGCTTTGAAAAGTTTTGAATGTGTTGATCAAGTGACAAATTAATAACACAATTTATGCTTTCGAATGCTTTGAAAAGTTTTTAATGTGTTGATCAAGTGACAAATTAACACAATTTATGCTTTCGAATGCTTTGAAAAGTTTTAATATGTTGATCAAGTGACAAATAATAACCCAATTTAGGCTTTCGAATGCTTTGAAAGTTTTTAATGTGTTGATCAAGTGACAAATTAACACAATTTATGCTTTCGAATGCTTTTGAAAGTTTTTAATGTGTTGATCAAGTGACAAATTAACACAATTTATGCTTTCGAATGCTTTGAAAAGTTTTAATGTGTTGATCAAGTGACAAATAAAACACAATTTATGCTTTCGAATGCTTTGAAAAGTTTGTGTAATGTGTTGATCAAGTGACAAAAATAACACAATTTAGGCTGAGTGCTTTGAAAAGTTTTTAATATGTTGATCAATTGACTTTTTATGTTTTCGAATGCTTTGAAAAGTTTTTAATGTGTTGATCAAGTGAGTAAATAATAACACAATTTGCTTTCAAATGCTTTGAAAAGTTTTTAATGTGTTGATCAAGTGACAAATAATAACACAATTTATGCTTTCGAATGCCTTGAAAATTTTTAATGTGTTGATTAAGTGACAAATAATAACACAATTTATGTCTTCAGCAGCGCTCTGCGGTGCTGATGCGGTATAAGCTTTCTATATGTGGTCACCCTAACATTTAAGCGTGTTAAGCTTTCTATATGTGGTCACACTAAAATTTAAGCGTGTTAAGCTTTCTATATGTGGTCACCCTAACATTTAAGCGTGTTAAGCTTTCTATATGTGGTCACCCTAAAATTTAAGCGTGTTAAGCTTTCTATATGTGGTCACACTAAAATTTAAGCGTGTTAAGCTTTCTATATGTGGTCACCCTAACATTTAAGCGTGTTAAGCTTTCTATATGTGGTCACACTAAAATTTAAGCGTGTTAAGCTTTCTATATGTGGTCACACTAAAATTTAAGCGTGTTAAGCTTTCTATATGTGGTCACACTAAAATTTAAGCGTGTTAAGCTTTCTATATGTGGTCACACTAAAATTTAAGCGTGTTAAGCTTTCTATATGTGGTCACACTAAAATTTAAGCGTGTTAAGCTTTCTATATGTGGTCACACTAAAATTTAAGCGTGTTAAGCTTTCTATATGTGGTCACACTAAAATTTAAGCGTGTTAAGCTTTCTATATGTGGTCACACTAAAATTTAAGCGTGTTAAGCTTTCTATATGTGGTCACACTAAAATTTAAGCGTGTTAAGCTTTCTATATGTGGTCACACTAAAATTTAAGCGTGTTAAGCTTTCTATATGTGGTCACACTAAAATTTAAGCGTGTTAAGCTTTCTATATGTGGTCACACTAACATTTAAGTATGTCAAGCTTTCTATATGTGGTCACCCTAACATTTAAGTATGTCAAGCTTTCTATATGTGGTCACCCTAACATTTAAGTATGTCAAGCTTTCTATATGTGGTCACCCTAACATTTAAGTGATAAGCTTTCTATATGTGGTCACCCTAACATTTAAGTATGTCAAGCTTTCTATATGTGGTCACCCTAACATTTAAGTATGTCAAGCTTTCTATATGTGGTCACCCTAACATTTAAGTGATAAGCTTTCTATATGTGGTCACCCTAACATTTAAGTATGTCAAGCTTTCTATATGTGGTCACCCTAACATTTAAGTATGTCAAGCTTTCTATATGTGGTCACCCTAACATTTAAGTGATACGCTTTCTATATGTGGTCACCTTAACATTTAAGTGTTAAGCTTTCTATATGTGGTCACCTTAACATTTAAGTGTGTTAAGCTTTCTATATGTGTTCACCCTAACATTTAAGTATGTTAAGCTATCTATATGTGGTCACACTAAAATTTAAGTGTGTTAAGCTTTCTATATGGGGTCCCCCTAAACATTTAAGCGTGTTAAGCTTTCTATATGTGGTCACCCTAACATTTAAGCGTGTTAAGCTTTCTATATGTGGTCACCCTAAAATTTAAGTGTATTAAGCTTTCTATATGTGGTCACCCTAACATTTAAGTGTGTTAAGCTTTCTATATGTGGTGACCCTAACATTTAAGTGTGTTAAGCTTTCTATATGTGGTGACCCTAACATTTAAGTGTGTTAAGCTTTCTATATGTGGTCACCCTAACATTTAAGTATGTTAAGCTTTCTATATATTGTCACCCTAACATTTAAGTGATAAGCTTTCTATATCATATGTGGTCACCCTAACATTTAAGTGATAAGCTTTCTATATGTGGTCACCCTAACATTTAAGTGATAAGTTTTCTATATGTGGTCACCCTAACATTTAAGTGATAAGCTTTCTATATGTGGTCACCCTAACATTTAAGTGATAAGCTTTCTATATGTGGTCACCCTAACATTTAAGTGATACGTTTTCTATATGTGGTCACCCTAACATTTAAGTGATAAGCTTTCTATATGTGGTCACCCTAACATTTAAGTGATAAGCGTTCTATATGTGGTCACCCTAACATTTAAGTGATAAGTTTTCTATATGTGGTCACCCTAACATTTAAGTGATAAGTTTTCTATGTGTGGTCACCCTAACATTTAAGTGATAAGTTTTCTATGTGTGGTCACCCTAACATTTAAGTGATAAGTTTTCTATGTGTGGTCACCCTAACATTTAAGTGATAAGCGCTTTCCTATATCATATGTGGTCACCCTAACATTTGGTGATAAGCTTCCTATATGTGGTCACCCTAACATTTAAGTGTGTTAAGCTTTCTTTCTATATGTGGTGACCCTAACATTTAAGTGTGTTAAGCTTTCTATATGTGTTACCCTAAGTGATAAGCTTTCTTTCTAACATTTAAGTGTGTTAAGCTTTCTATATGTCACCTAACATTTAAGTGTGTAAGCTTTCTATATGTGGTGTGATAAGCTTTCCTAACATTTAAGTGATACGTGGTTTCTTTCTATATGTGGTCACCCTAACATTTTAAGTGATAAGCTTTCTATATGTGGTGACCTAACATTTAAGTGTGTTAAGCTTTCTATATGTGGTCACCCTAACATTTAAGTGTGTTAAGCTTTCTATATTGGTCACCCTAACATTTAAGTGATAAGCTTTCTATATCTATGTGGTCACCCTAACATTTAAGTGATAAGCTTCCTATATGTGGTCACCCTAACATTTAAGTGTGTTAAGCTTTCTATATGTGGTCACCCTAACATTTAAGCGTGTTAAGCTTTCTATATATTGTCACCCTAACATTTAAGTGATAAGCTTTCTATGTGTGGTCACTAACATTCAAAATTATAACTGATAATGTGGCTTTCTATATGTGGTCACCCTAACATTTAAGTGATAAGCTTTCTATATGCTTTCTTTCTATATGTGGTCACCCTAACATTTAAGTGATAAGCTTTCATATGTGGTCACCTAACATTTAAGTGATAAGCTTTCTATATGTGGTCACACTAACATTTAAGTGTTAAGCTTTCTACATGTGGTCACCCTAACATTTAAGTGATAAATTTTCTATATGTGGTCACCCTAACATTTAAGTGATAAGTTTTCTATATGTGTTAAGTGTTGAAGTCAACGCGTACGTCTTCTGCTGTCACTATGCAACGAATAGCACTAGTAAAAAAACAGCCACGCAAAGAGCTACCGCCGATCTGGGAAAGCGCGCAATGCATCATGGGACAAATTGGCCGTAGGAGCTAAACGTGTGATTGAAGGCCTACTGCCTCACTCGCCTGTCGTAGTTGCCTGTAGCACTGACCCACCGACGCACACAACATGATGATATGATACTATTATTAGTGTTAGTATTAGTACTAGTAGTCCTACAGTAGTTTCGGCGTAAAAGGGTCCGGTGCTCGAAAGCGGTGAATACGGCACTCAGTCTTAGCCAGACCGGCATACAGACGACATTGCCATGTGAGGTCCGTAGGACTTTTGATTTTCATGAGTTGTGTATCCATGTTGATGTGTACTGCTTGAAGTCTTAAATTGTAGTGACTCTGATAACAATTGGAAACGTTTATATATATATACACAGTATGAGCATGTACCCGTAGGCAAGATTAAACATAGAGCTGTCCCGCCTCACTTTCGACTAACATGATCTTTAACTTCTTGAACTTTTTCTAAAAAAATCGTGTTAATGGTTTGGTGTTTTATATATTGTTGTATGGTATTTTTAACACTGTGATTTATATATATAGATGTATATTTTTCTTACATTTCTTAGATGTGATACTTCTTTAAAGGGGGGGGGGACTGGATTCCGGAATGCTATTTTTGCCAAAAATAGGACAAATCTAGTCTATTATACTAGTGGATAGAGCAGTTCATTCCCGTCATAATGATATCATAAAAGAAGCTCAGTATCGATTCTTTGAATTTATACGAATTTTTTAGAAAGAATACAGGCCTATATTTCAACACAGCTATTATACAATCGATTATGAATATTGCATTAGATCCGCCGGAAGATACGAAACATATTCCACGCACCTATTATCAAAAGGCACCATCTCAATATGAGTAAAAAGGAACTGGTGCATTTGAAACAGTGTCAATAAGAAGTAGTTGAGAGCCTCTCGAGGTTTTATGATGTTTCAAAGCATTATCATACTCTTTTCTTAGGTTTATGGGAGAAAAATGTATTCAAATACCAGAAAATAAGAGAAAAATACGAATTTCTCAAAATGTCCTTTTTTGTTCACTATTTCTTATCTACTTTTTTTACTTCTCAACGTATCTTCATGAAATTTAGTATGGATGATGAGTAGGGGAAAACAAAGAAATGATAAGATGATTTTTTTTATATGTGTTCTGGTTTTTGGAAAAGTTGAATTTTGTGTAAAACATTTTTGTATATTAATTGTTTGTTCTCATATGCTGTTTTCAAAAATTCCTAAAATCAATACTTACTAATGAAACAAAAATCCGATCTGACCCAATTTAGATATTGTATCAAATAAGGTGTGTGCCAAGTGTGAAACAAATTTGTTGAAAAATGAAAAAGCCTATCGATATTGAACTCGGTGAAATTTGGGGCAACATTCAAGATGGCCGCCGTTTCCATGGCAACCGGAAACGTCAGGAAAAAACCAAGGACATATTTCAACTCAGTACACTATGTCCATAAGGTGTGTGAAGGGGGGAGGAGGGTTTGGCTCCTGCAATTTGTTTGTATGTGTGTGTGTGTGTGTGTGTATGTGTGTGTGGCAATCCTGTTATTACATTAGCCCATATCGTCCTTTAGGTACTGACCATTTTAATTCTAACGTTTTCATGTATGCAGATCTCATGTTTTATTTATAGTAATTGTAGATATGGATTGTATCATGCTTTATTTATAGTAATTGTAGATATGGATTGTATCATGCTTTATTTATAGTAATTGTAGATATGGATTGTATCATGCTTTATTTATAGTAATTGTAGATATGGATTGTATCATGCTTTATTTATAGTAATTGTAGATATGGATTGTATCATGCTTTATTTATAGTAATTGTAGATATGGATTGTATCATGCTTTATTTATAGTAATTGTAGATATGGATTGTATCATGCTTTATTTATAGTAATTGTAGATATGGATTGTATCATGCTTTATTTATAGTAATTGTAGATATGGATTGTATCATGCTTTATTTATAGTAATTGTAGATATGGATTGTATCATGCTTTCTCCATGTTTCCATGATTTCGCTGTCTTCTTTGGCCTTCTTAACTTTTCGTATTGGGCATGCTTTGGTCTTTCTCATGCTCTTCATCGTCCCTCCCCCTCACCAGAAAAGCTTTTGATTTCCTTGATAGCTTTCTTGAAGTCTTTGTCCAAACGCATCCCATTGTTCCTGTCTTGCTTTCCTAACTTCCTATTTGACGATAGTTCTTTTATTCACGTAATGTATCCTATCCTCTGGTCTCTTTGTTTGCAAGTATTTCTTCCAGGCATCTTTCTTTTCTTTGATCTTAGTCTTGCCATTCTCATTCCATCATGCTGTTCTTTTCCTATCTCCTTTAATTTGTTTCCTACCACCACTATCACAGGTCTCTTCAGTACAACTGAGGAGTTTTTCTTTATACATCTGACACTTTTCTTCTATTGTGCTATCATTCAGATCCAACTGTCTTTCACTGATAAATCTTTTTATCCAAGAGTGGTTTATCTGTTCTACTACTGTTTTATTTAGTTCCTCTATTTTGAGTTTAGAAGCTTTCTTCTCTTTCCTTTTCTGTTTGTTTTCTTCAGTCAGCAATCTCAATTTGGCAATAAAACTAAGTGATAATCACTAAATATTTCTCCTCCTCTGTTTACTCTTGCATCCAATATACTGTAAAAAGGGAGATCATCAAACTCCCTCTGTCAACTAAAAAATCCTCTTTCATTGAAAAGTCGTTCAATCAAGCTGCCCCTCTTTTATGGAATAATATATATTATCTCTTTCAAAACAAGAAGCAGCCCTTCATTTCAAGTTTTTAAAACGAATCTTAAGACCAAACTTTTTTATGAGAGCTTTTAGTTTAAAAGCTGTTTTATTTTTTATTTAACTTTTAGTGTTTTTAAGATTAACTAACATTAACATAATTTATTTTTTGATGTTGTGCAATTTTCTTTATACTTTGTAATTGTGTCAATGATATTTTACTGTAAAGCGACAGCGAGTATTTCGGTGGATGAAAGGCGTTCAATAAATGCATCATTATTATTATTATTATTATTATTATTATTATTATTATATTATTATTATTATTATTATTATTATTATTATTATTATTATTACTATTATTATTATTATTATTATTATTATTGTTATTATGAGGGCGAAGGCAGGGCAAATTACGTTGTCACCAATTGGGGTTTGTTGTGTGTGTGTTTGTTTCACTGAAATTTACCCCATCCATCATATATTCTCAGAGTGAATAAAGAGGAATACAAGATGAAAGAATAAATGAAAGAGAAAAAAAATATATATGGGGCTCAAAACCCACTACCTTTCGGTTGAGAGACCGACTCCTTGCCTCTGGACTATCGAGTCCCACAGGAAACTTGTAACTAGATCGACTGTCCATTGGGCAATGCCTCTCCGACCCTGCAGGGTTACGAGATATGCAAGTCAACAATATTGGATCATTTAACGGTGAAACATGGCTTCTAATTTCCGTAGGGAACTCAGTAGTTGAGAGACAAGGTATTGACCTCTCTCAATTCAAAGGTCGTGGGTTCAAACCCCGCCAACTATTGAAAAATGTTCTCAAGTTTAATTTTGAGTACAATCTAAGTGCCTCCCTCCCACCTTAGCACTATTAGTAGGGTTGTCATGAGTTGCCTCATTTCTTTTCTTTTTTCTTTCTTTTTTTTTTGGCGGGGGGGGGGGTGGGGGCAGACTAACCTCTTTGGAGTTAAAGACAGAATAAAGGAGACACTTCAACATCAACAACAGCAAAACAGAATAATATTTAATAATAACACAAAATATTTATTGTAGTTTTTAGTAAGGAGAGATAACTCAGGATGACGTGTGAATTGTATTATATAATTTATGTTGATTTGAGTACATAGCAGGTAGAGTAACAGAAAAGCAACACATTTATGTATAATAAGAGTTTGCCAAAATAGCAGTACATATAGATCTCTATCGTCTAATCAGATGACCATTGGAGTCATGATCAGAGAAATCGATATTTGGAATGCCAGGTGCAGAAAGCGCGAAAGTTTGAAGGAGTGAGGTGTAACCACAACAGAAACCAAGGAAGCATTTGGTATTATTATTAAGCTCTTTCAGGGCCACTACGACCTACAGAGCAGGAGCTTATCCCAGTTTCTGTAGCATGAAGGGAAGAGGTATTAATAATCACCGCCTGGACAGGACGCTAATCTGACGCAGGGTTTTACTCCCAAGCTAGTGCTTGTACTAGTTGCACTCATTTGCACCTGGATCCAGTGGGAAAATTGTGTGTTTTGTTAAGTGTCTTTCCCAAGGAACACAATGTCTGACCTAGCTTTGCTAGTATTCAAACCTGGAACCTCATGATCCAAAGTCCAGCACCCAATTTTAATACTGATTGACGGCAATAAAATATTTTATCGATTTGTTTTGTTTAAAAACCCTAAACAAGATTCTTAATAAACTTGCAAAAATTCAGTAAAGGCCACGACAGTCAAAAGAATTAATAAAGAGGAACGTGAATTAGAAATGAAATGCCCAATAGTAGAAAAGTGGCGTCGGTGAACGAGCGGTTAGGCTGCCGGAATGAGAATCCTAAGGTTCCGGGTTTGAATCATAGTAACGCTAGGACCGACGTTGTATACCTCAGGAAAGACACTCCACGCGTATTTTGCCCACCATACCTCCTTTTAATCTCCATCTCCTATGGGACAGGTAGGGGATTGGTTTTACTCTCAAAAAAAACTTCAGAAAATTTGTCAACCGGTCGTGCACGAACCCATGATCTTTCGGTTGAGAGGCTGATGCCTTACCTCTGGACTACCGACAGCAGCAGCCTTAGGCCGAAAAGATTATGCTACTAAATTCTTCATTCTGAAACTTCATATAAATGAAAGCAGGCGAATGGCGAAAAATAGTGTTTTCACTGAGCCCATCAAATTATTCCTGCATATGAATCAAAATAAATTAAGTAAATAAAATGGACAAAACTCTCAATTTTTTAAACCAAGAAAAAGTTCTATGTGATAAATACTGAAAAGGGAACTTTTTTTTCTTTTTAACTGATACATTTTAAAAAATCAACAAATAACCAACAGAAATCAAATAATAAATTAATTATTGAATTGGAAACATAATTCTCTTGATACCACTTTTTATATTCCATTTGAAGCCATATGTACATAACGTATTTAAAGACATCTTGCATACAGCTTGAACAAATAAATCAATATATGGGAAGCGCTTAGAAAACAGAAACAATTAAAAATATTTTCCCCCTTAAAAGGAAAAGGATGAACTCCAAAATCACAATGAACAATCTTACACCAAAGTCTCATGATATCAAAGGATGAACTCCAAAATCACAATGAACAATCTGACACCAAAGTCTCATGATATCAAAGGATGAACTCCAAAATCACAATGAACAATCTGACACCAAAGTCTCATGATATCAAAGGATGAATATTTTCCATTGTGGAACGATCAATAATGTGATAAATATTTTTTGGCTTAAGATGTGCTACAATAATCATGCTGCTGAAAAAACAAAACAAAATGTAAATAAACTTAAAAATTGAAAGTAGAAAAACAAATACAAAAGTCTCATGACTGTCTTTAAGACGACAGTAACAGTAAATTTCCTTCATAGTACTAATGGCCCACAGAGCTGGAGTTTATCCTGGTTTCTATAGTGTGAAGTTGGACAGATCATAAATATCATCTCCGGGACAGGCCCCTAGTCTGATGCAGTTTTACTCCCAAGCTGATGCTGATACCCATATGCGGCTAGGTCAGGAGGGCAAAATGTGTGTTACGTGTTTCTTCCCAAGGAACACAACATCGGACCTAGCTAAGGTAGGATTGGACCCGGTACCTCATAATCCCACATCTGCCAGATAACTAATCGGCCACTGACGCCATTTGTTTAAGATGAAATCAATGCTACGCCTGAAGCTCTTTGAAGAAAGAAAAAAAAAAAAGAAAAGAAGAAAAAGATACATTGGAATGTGATTTTGAAGGCACCTGTCACTAAGATGACATAAACACTAAAACTGGCAATATTTAAATTTTCTAACCCTTCACCCTCCCCCCCCCCCCTGCAAAAAAAAAACCCCCATGGGAAACCAGACACAGAAACACAAATAACAAAAAGAGCAAGAAATGGGCATGTGGGAAAACCTCATGAACACATTTTTTCTTTTGATGAATGACAGGAGCTTTTCAATTACTGCGTGGGGCACTGCCATGTGTCGGCTGACCTTCATTTGTGGCCGGAGGTGGTGATGATGGGTCTTGATAGCCTTGGGGCGTAGATTGGTAGCCACCTTGCGTGCCGTACTGGTTGCCCTGAGGTTGCGGGTTTTGTCCGTGAATTCCTGGATGGGCCCTTTGAGATGAGTCGATGTTGGAATAAGTACCTGGCTGCTGTCCAGAGTTGGAGGAATCTGTTGAATATATCAAAAATCAAGTTTGAGTGTAACGTAGACTTACATTGTTTGCTTGCTTATTTGTTTGTTTGTTTGTTTGTGTCATTGAAATCTACCCCATCGACCATGAATAGTGATCTCACTCTCAGGTTGAATAAAATAAAGTGGAAACAACAAGATGAAAAAGGAAAGGTGGAAAGAGTGAAAGGTGAAAAGAGTGCAAGGTGAAAAAAAGAGTGGAAGGTGGAAAAGAGTGAAAGGTGAAAAGAGTGAAAGGTGAAAAGAGTGAAAGGTGAAAAGAGTGAAAGGTGAAAAGAGTGAAAGGTGAAAAGAGTGAAAAGAGTGAAAAGAGTGAAAGGTGAAAAGAGTGAAAGGAAAAAGTAGGACCAACTAGTAGCACACGCAAACTGCCCAATATTCACATCAAGAAACTTGTAGATTATATGGTTACCAACTAAGATTAGGTTACATTTAGATATGCAACTTGAAATTACTGCCCACATTTATTCACATCAAGAAACTTTAGATATGATTATATTGTTACATTTAGATATACATACTTGAAGATTACATGGTTACATTTAGATATGCTAACTTGAAGATTACATGGTTACATTTAGATATGCATACTTAGAGATTACATGGCTACATTTAGATATGCATACTTGGAATTACATGCTTACATTTAGATATGCATACTTGAAGATTTCATAGTTACATTTAGATATGCATTTAAGATTACATTGTTACATTTAGATATGCATACTTAGAGATTACATGGCTACATTTAGATATGATACTTGAAGATTTAGATATGCATACATAGATACTAAAAACCACATTTTTTATATTTGAACATGGTACATTTAGATACTTACAAATCATATGTTTCATTTAGATTTAGATACTTGAAGATCACATGGTTACATTTAGTTTAACATACATGTTGATCTTATAGTTACAGTTAAAATACCTGCACATCACTTGGTTACATTTAGATACTTGATGACCACATAGTTACATTTAAATACCTGATGATCACTTGATTTCATTTAGATACATGATGATCACATGATTACATTTAGATGCTTGATGATCACATGATTTCATTTAGATACATGATGATCACATGATTACATTTAGATACATGATAATTACATGATTACATTTAGATACTTGAAGATGGCATGGCTACATTTAGATACCTGAAGATTACATGGCTACATTTAGATACATGAAGACTGCATGGCAACATTTGAATACCTGAAAATCACCTGGATACATTTAAATACCTGGATAAGTCACATGCTACATTTAGATACTTGAAGATCACATGGATACATTTAGATATTTGAAGATCACATGGATACATTTAGATATTGAAGATCACATGGATACATTTAGATACTTGGAAGATCACATGGATACATTTAGATACTTGAAGATCACATGGATACATTTAGATACTTGAAGATCACATGGATACATTTAGATACTTGAAGATCACATGGATACATTTAGATACTTGAAGACCACATGGATACATTTAGATACTTGAAGATCACATGGATACATTTAGATACTTGAAGATCACTTGGCTACATTTAGATACTTGAAGATCACTTGGCTACATTTAGATACTTGAAGATCACTTGGCTACACTTGGATACTTGAAGATTACTTGGCTACATTTAGATACTTGAAGATCACTTGGCTACACTTGGATACTTGAAGATCACTTGGCTACATTTAGATACTTGAAGATCACTTGGCTACACTTGGATACTTGAAGATCACTTGGCTACATTTAGATACTTGAAGATCACTTGGCTACACTTGGATACTTGAAGATCACTTGGATACATTTAAATACTTGAAGATCACTTGGCTACACTTGGATACTTGAAGATCACTTGGCTACATTTAGATACTTGAAGATCACTTGGCTACACTTGGATACTTGAAGATCACTTGGATACATTTAGATACTTGAAGATCACTTGGCTACACTTGGATACTTGAAGATCACTTGGTTACACTTGGATACTTGAAGATCACTTGGCTACACTTGGAGACTTGAAGATCATTTGGCTACATTTGGATACTTGAAGATCACTTGGTTACACTTGGATACTTGAAGATCACTTGGCTACATTTAGATACTTGAAGATCATTTGGCTACACTTGGATACTTGAAGATCACTTGGCTACATTTAGACACTTGAAGATCACTTAGCTACATTTAGATACTTGAAGATCATATTGTTACAATAAGAAACATGGGGACATTTGCACAATATTTCCACATGTAAGTCTATGCATGTGAAAGGTCCCTTGGCTGTTTACAGGACAGTCTGAGCAACAGTGTAACTGTTTACAGTCCACCCCCACCCACCGGAGATCATCTTTGTTGTCCATGTGGGTAAAATCAAATCAGTATCCACATGTAAACCAAAAATCAGTGTGAAAGAAAAAAAACAAGAAAAAAGAAGTGAGGAAAGAACAAGAAAAACACAAAACTATCAACAACAACAAAAAAGGGGGAGGAAATGAAAATGGACTTACGGAAGATGTTAATACCGTTGGTGCTGAAAATGGATTCTCCTGTCGATCGACTCTGGTAGATGCGGAACAGGAGAAACAAGGTGATGGGCTTGATGATCAAATTGATGATAGACATACTAGTCAAAATTAAAGAAAATTGGAGGCATTTGCTGTGTTTGTGAGTTTGTAGTCACAACGACAATGGTTTCAAAACCTTTCGCCAGCCCAGGTAGATTTTCAGGACAACACTGTCCTCTTAGAAAAGGTACCTCGCTCTGCTTTCCTCACTCGAGACATTTAAATGAATACCCAGCTGCAGGTGGAGAAAGATCTTGTCAGCATGTTAGCACAAAGAAATAGACAGACAGCAGTGGTAATAGTAGTAGTAGCAGTAGTAGTAGTAGTAGTAGTAGTAGTAGTAGTAGTAGTAGTAGTAGTAGTAGTAGGAGTAGTAGTAGTAGGTAGTAGTAGTAGTAGTAGTAGTAGTAGTAGTAGTAGTAGTAGTAGTAGTAGTATTAGTAGTAG
Organism: Doris montereyensis; assembly: GCA_037039925.1. Taxonomy (NCBI): domain Eukaryota; kingdom Metazoa; phylum Mollusca; class Gastropoda; order Nudibranchia; family Dorididae; genus Doris; species Doris montereyensis. Next base: position 166,907 of record JAXRKP010000881.1, on the reverse strand, counting down.
TAGTAGTAGTAGTAGTAGGAGTAGAAGTAGTAGTGGTGGTAGTGGTAGTTATGGTAGCAGTAGTAGTAGTAGTAGTAGTAGTAGTAGTAGTAGTAGTAGGAGGAGGAGGAGTAGGAGTAGAAGTAGTAGTGGTGGTAGTGGTAGTTATGGTAGCAGTAGTAGTATTAGTAGTAGTGGTGGTAGTAGTTAGTGCAACAGCAGTAACACTAGTAGTAGTAGTGGTGGTAGTAGTTAATAGCAGCAGCAGGAACACTAGTAGTAGTAGTGGTGGCAACGGTGGTGGTAGTTGTAATAGTAGTACATTGGAACCTCTCTAATCGGGATGTCTCGGTCTCGATGGATTGTAAAATCGTTTCAACTTGCTAGATTACGCGATGTGCTGGGGACCTAGGGATTTGGGTTCCCTCAGCAGTTACCTAAACCCTTCTGTTAGTGGTACAATGCAGAATTAAATGAACAAGTAGCTACATGGCCAGTTAGTTGATCAAAACAAAGATGGCATTCATCAAAGACACGTAATCAAAAAGGCATGGTGGGTTGTTAAATCTCCTCTCGTGTCCACCCTTGCGATTGATGAACGAGGCAGGCAATAAAAGACTACGACAGAGCTGTATTATTAGATGGACGAGCAATATTTGGCTCGACGTTTACTTTCACACCTTCTTAATGGATGTCTGGTGTGTCTGGCTCATAGTCGTCGCGAATTGGCACTTGCGACATCATGTACACTGACTGGACTGAGGTGGGGAAAGGGGGTGGAGCTTCAGTGATGAACCTTACTAACATGGGTCGTGTCATTCATAAATATGCCTATGCAATACGCTACGCATGCTATCTTGTTGTTAGTCCAGCTGGGTGATAATGTTCAGTGTGTGGCCACACCCTCCATCTAAACCCAACGCCTGGCCATCCATTCATCATTATTGATAATCTGGTGTGATAGACTTCCTGCGCTGTCTCTTTAACACGTCTATGCAATGTACATGTAGCTACACATGCCATTCAAACATCTATGCAATGTACATGTAGCTACACATGTCATTCAAACATCTATGTAATGTACATGTAGCTACACATGTCATTCAAACATCTATGTAATGTACATGTAGTAGCTACACATGTCCTTCAAACATCTATGTAATGTACATGTAGCTACACATGTCATTCAAACATCTATGCAATGTACATGTAGCTACACATGTCATTCAAACATCTCTGCAATGTACATGTAGCTACACATGGCATTCAAACATCTATGTAATGTACATGTAGCTACACATGTCATTCAAACATCTATGTAATGTACATGTAGCTACACATGTCATTCAAACATCTATGTAATGTACATGTAGCTACACATGTCATTCAAACATCTATGTAATGTACATGTAGCTACACATGCCATTCAAACATCTATGTAATGTACATGTAGCTACACATGTCATTCAAACATCTATGCAATGTACATGTAGCTACACATGTCATTCAAACATCTATGTAATGTACATGTAGCTACACATGTCATTCAAACATCTATGTAATGTACATGTAGCTACACATGTCATTCAAACATCTATGTAATGTACATAGCTACATGTGCTGTACATGTACATGTCATTCAAACATCTATGTAATGTACATGTAGCTACACATGTCATTCAAACATCTATGCAATGTACATGTAGCTACACATGCCATTCAAACATCTATGTGATGTACATGTAGCTACACATGTCATTCAAACATCTATGTGATGTACATGTAGCTACACATGTCATTCAAACATCTATGTAATGTACATGTAGCTACACATGTCATTCAAACATCTATGTAATGTACATGTAGCTACACATGTCATTCAAACATCTATGTAATGTACATGTAGCTACACATGTCATTCAAACATCTATGCAATGTACATGTAGCTACACATGTCATTCAAACATCTATGTAATGTACATGTAGCTACACATGTCATTCAAACATCTATGTAATGTACATGTAGCTACACATGTCATTCAAACATCTATGTAATGTACATGTAGCTACACATGCCATTCAAACATCTATGTAATGTACATGTAGCTACACATGCCATTCAAACGTATCAAGTGCGGGCATAATACACCAAGTAATAATCGCATACTCCATCTAAATTTAACAACTGATAAGTGATTGGGTTTTAAGTTCCACCGACTTTACCATTAGAATTTGTGCTTCCAGTGGAGTCTATAACCATTTTTTCCCGTTCCAAATAAGCGGCAAGCAAAAGAACTCTGTCTCAGGCGATTCATTCTAAAAAAAGTGGCTGAAGAAGAAGACTAAGACGAAAAAGAAGAAGAAGAAGAAGAAGAAGAAGAAGAAGAAGAAGAAGAAGAAGAAGAAGAAGAAGAAGAAGAAGAAGAAGAAGAAGAAGAAGAAGAAGAAGAAGAAGAAGAAAAGAAGAAGAAAAAGAAAAAGAAGAAAAAGCAACAACAAGGGGCAGCAAAAAATCATTGACTTGTAAATCAAGATACATAAACATTAAAGCATATTAATGTTACGGGTCAAGACGGAAAATTAAATGCAACAAAAAAACATATACTTCAATATGGCACTGGCATGCAATAAAAAAACATATACTTCAATATGGCACTGGCATGCAATAAAAAAATACATATATGCAATAAAAAAACATATACAATATGGCACTGGCATGCAATAAAAAATATACATATACTTCAATATGGCACTGGCATGCAATAAAAAAACATATAAAATATGGCACTGGCATGCAATAAAAAAACAATATGGCACTGGCATGCAATATGGCACTGGCATGCAATAAAAAAACATATACTTCAATATGGCACTGGCATGCAACAAAAAAACATTTTGCAAAAAGGATACGCAACGGCAAATCTGTGTTCATTTCTTGGTCCGCTGGCTGCAACTAAAGCATAGACACAAACAAAAAGTCTAATTACAATAATGACTTTGTAGATAATGGAGGAAATTAAACATTTTCAGAGCAACAAAAGAAACAAAGAAAATCATATATAACGTGACATCCACCTGAAAATTTGTTATGAATAAATCAATAATTTAAATGTCATGTGTTCAAGACCGGAAAGTTGAAAATTTTTCTTTCGTTTTTTTCAAGCAAAACCCACCCCCTGGTCCAGGTAGCTGGTTTGACACCAAATTGCATTCAAAGTAGACTAAAAAATGTTCCTTCAAGGCCATCACGGCCCATAGAGCCAGAGCGTATTCTGATTTCTATAATAATCACGTCCTGAAAACGGATGCTAGTCAAATGCAGGTGGTGCCTGTAATCATTTACACCTGGGTCGTGTGGAGAAAATGCAACGTCAAACTTTTAGCTTTATTTGGATTCAAACCCAGGACCTCATCATCCCAAGTTCTGCAGCCTAACCATTCGCAAAATCGACACCACAGTTTCATCGGTGATTGACGATAAAAAGGAGTTCCGTATGCATATCACAACACTGTGCACGTTAAAGATCCCTTGACTGTTGACAGGGCAGTCTGGTGAAAATCTAAAATCCCACCAAAATAATAATAATAATTAATAACATTTTTATAGCAGATCTACACATTGTGAAAACAAGCTCTATGCGCTTTACATCATTGAAAATTTGAAACGATTAAAACAAAAATTGTAGACATAAAATATGAATCAGCATGTAAAACAATGATCCTTTTCTATTTACACAAACTGTTTTTAAAATTAACGATAAAAGCATTACGTCAAATAATAAGAAAAAATGCATTAGAATACTGCATAGGGTCAATGAAACTTAATTTGTAAACATATGAGTTTCTAAATGTTTTCTTAAAGTAGCAGGACATGTCAATTCCCTAACTGATTTGGGGAGACTGTTCCAGACTTTAGGAGCTGGGTAAGAGAAGGACCGTTCACCTAGAGATTTTAATTTAGTTCTAGGGATTTCAAACTTTAATGTATCCATTGATGATCTGAGTCTTCGTTATGGCACATATGGTGTAAGTGTAAGCATGTTTGGCATGTAGGATGGTGTAGGTGTAAGCATGTCTGACATGTAGGATGGTGTAGGTGTAAGCATGTCTGACATGTAGGATGGTGTAGGTGTAAGCATGTCTGACATGTAGGATGGTGTAGGTGTAAGCATGTCTGACATGTAGGATGGTGTAGGTGTAAGCATGTCTGACATGTAGGATGGTGTAAGTGTAAGCATGTCTGACATGTAGGATGGTGTAAGTGTAAGCATGTCTGACATGTAGGATGGTGTAAGTGTAAGCATGTCTGACATGTAGGATGGTGTAAGTGTAATCATGTCTGACATGTAGGATGGTGTAGGTGTAAGCATGTCTGACATGTAGGATGGTGTAAGTGTAAGCATGTCTGACATGTAGGATGGTGTAAGTGTAAGCATGTCTGACATGTAGGATGGTGTAAGTGTAAGCATGTCTGACATGTAGGATGGTGTAAGTGTAAGCATGTCTGACATGTAGGATGGTGCTGTGTTGTGAATGCTGTAATGGCAGACTGTTGCTAACTTGTAATCTATTCTTTTCTCTACTGGTAGCCAGTGTAGAGTTTTCAAGATTGGTGTGATGTGATGTGATCATTTTTCTTTTTGTTGAGAGCCAATCTAGATGCCTTGTTTTGTATCAGCTGACGTTTCTTAATATTTGTTTTGGTTTTTCCGGAAAAGAGGAATTGCAATAGTCTAATTGTGGTAAAATAAGAGCATTTACTCATAGAATGACAGTTTCTGTTGGAATAAGATGTCTTATTTTCCATATGTTATGAATATCAAAATAAATGTTACGGATGGTGTGATTTATAGTCAGACATTGACATATCATTTTCGAAAGAACACCAAGGTTCTTGACTGTGTCAGAGAAATCAATGGATTTGTCTTCAATTTTTAGACCAGTTTGAGATATTTCTTTCCTAGATTTTGCACTACGTGTGACAATCAAATCAGTTTTTCTTTATTTAACATCCATTTATTTTCATTCTTCCATTCTTTAACTGATGAAATAGTTTTCAAAATTTTCTAAAAGTTTATCAAAATCATTAACATGTTATTTAGGTATCATCAGCAGAGAAATGACAGTTAAGATTAAATTTAGCAATTTCAGAAGCAAGAAACTGAGTATATAATGTAAACAGAACTGGACCGAGCACAGAGCCCTCTGGTACTCCATATTTTAGTAAATGACAATCCGAATAGATACCACCAATCATGATTCTCTGCTGACTATCGGCCAAATGAGACTGAAACCATTTTAATGCTGTGTCTGTTATCCCCAAATTTATTTCAAGGCATCTTAGCATAATATTGTAACCAATCGTATCAAATGCTGCTGAGAGGTCTAATAGATCTAAAAGGACAGGACCCCAGAGTCAGCATCAGCAAGCAAATCATTCCTAATGCGTAGAAGGGCTGTTTCTGTGTGCTATGATTAGATTTACAAGCTGACTGATACGTTTCTCTTAAATTAATAAATTTCGAATGAGAAAAAAGTTGTTGCTTTGTTGAGATCGAGGTGGCTCCCGAAGGAACCCACGCTGGGCAATTGTTTGTACGGCCTTGCGGAGCAGCTACGAAGATCGGCATCGTTCTGCCAAATTACCATCTGGGGTGAGAGACAGGATTGACGCCAATCAGTGACTGAGACTTTCTGCTGCCAAGGGATCCCGGGGAGCTCGCAGCTTTCACACGCTTTCAATGATGTGATGATGTGATGTGTTGCAAAACAACGTTTTCAAGTATTTTGAAGAAGAAAGGCAAATTAGAATGCTTTTTTGAGAAGAGACTTAACCAATTCTTGAATGACTGGGGTACATTCTTTATCAAAGTCATTAATGACTTTAGTTATTGTTGGTACTATGTCATCAGTACACAGATCTAACACATTGCTAGGTATAGGGTCTAAGTCAAATGACTTTAGTCATTAATGACTTTAGGTATAGGGTCTAAGTCATTAATGACTTTAGTTACTATGTCATCAGTACACAGATCTAACACATTGCTAGGTATAAGGTCTAAGTCATTAATGACTTTAGTTATTGTTGGTCTATGTCATCAGTATGCAGATCTAACACATTGATAGGTATAGGGTCTAAGTCATTAATGACTTTAGTTATTGTTGGTATATGTCATCAACACGCAGATCTAACACATTGCTAGGTATAGGGTCTAAGTCATCAATGACTTGAGTTATTGTTGGTCTATGTCATCAACACAGATCTAACACATTGCTAGGTATAGGGTCTAAGTCATCAATGACTTTAGTTATTGTTGGTCTATGTCATCAGTATGCAGATCTAACACATTGCTAGGTATAGGGTCTAAGTCATCAATGACTTTAGTTATTGTTGGTCTATGTCATCAATGAGATCTAACACATTGCTATTCATCAGGTATGGTCTAAGTCATCAATGACTTTAGTTATTGTTGGTCTAGTATGCAGTCATCTCATTATCACTTTAGTTATTGTTGTCTATGTCATCAGTATAACACATTGCTACAACACATTGCTGGGTATAAGGTCTAAGTCATTAATGACTTTAGTTATTTTGGTTTATGTCATCAAATGCAGATCTAACACATTGCTAGGTATAAGGTCTAAGTCAAATGACTTTTTTGGTAATATGTCATCAACAAATTCTAACACATTGCTAGGTATAGGGTCTAGTTCACGATTTTGATGTGGCATTTAGGTTTACCAACAAATGTATTTGTCACATGGTATGAATTATAAGAATCAAGATCTTTTTAAGTCCTTCAACTTTGTCACTGAAATAAGATGCAAAAACATTGGGTAATTCATTGTTTGCAAAAATATTGGGGAGAACAATTTCTTTTTGTTTTCCTAGTATGTCATTACACATATCAAAAATTGTTTGCTAGACTTTGAACTACTTAATTTATCTAAATAATATTGAGGTTTGGCGCTCTTCATGGTCTTTTTCCATGAGGCTCTTTTAGTTCTAAATATTTCTCTGTGCGTGTCAAGTCCCATTTTATGTCTCTTCCTTTCAGCTCTCCGGCATTCTCTTTTAGCAGCGTTGATTTCTGAATTGTACCATGGAGAGAATTGTCTCTTTGTAACTGTTCGAGAAACAAATGGGACGTGCTTGAACATTTTTGAGCACTTCATTTGTACGATCTATGCAAACAGTTTTATCATCAAAGGATTTTGAAAACATCCTGTTTACATTCTGCTATGTTGATGTCATTAAGGTTCCTTGAAAAGACAGTCTGTTTAAGGGATTTTGGCTTTGAGGTTTTCAGATCAAATTTCATGACATGGTGGTCAGAAATACATTTGTCTAAAACCAAAGTATTTTCAACATGACTTTCTTCTTTGGTTATAACTCAATCGAGAATATGACGTTTATGATGGGTTGATTTTGTAATAATTTGGGTCATACTACATGAATCCATTAGGTCTTTCAAACTAACATCAGATGAATTGTTGTCTTTCAAACTAACATCAGATGAATTGTTGTCTTTCAAACTAACATCAGATCAATTGTTGTCTTTCAAACTAACATCAGATGAATTGTTGTCTTTCAAACTAACATCAGATCAATTGTTGTCTTTCAAACTAACATCAGATGAATTGTTGTTTTTCAAACTATCATCAGATCAATTGTTGTCAAAATGGAAGTTGAAATCCCAAGAAGAATGGGATTACTTTTTTGGGAGGAGATTTTTATATCAATGCTTGAAATTTATTGATGAATTCTTTAGTTGATGAAGACTTAGGAGGACGATAGATGCAAGTAAAATTGAAAAACTTGGAACCAAGGTCGACTGAAATGTCACAGGCCTCGAAAGAATTGTTACAAAGGGTGTATTAGATTTAACGTAGACTGTGGAGCTCAGAAGCTGGCGATAAATGACGGCAATTCCTCCTCCACGACGCCCTACGCGAGGAAAAGACTTACAAATGTAGTTTGGAGGAGTAAGACTTTACATTGTAGCTTCATCACCATGTGTCGACAGCCAGCTTTCGGTGATAAAGAACATGTCAGAATTGTCATCAGCTTTGTTTCTACAGGATTGTGCATTTAAATGTCCAATAGAGAAATGTTCCCTTCGGTTTGTTAATCTTTTAATATTTATAAGGCTAGAACAGGATTGTTTGTGTTTTCCCTGTCTCGTTCCTTGTTTAAAACCCCAAAATCAACTTAGCTGTAGATGTGTGTAAAATCAAATTAAGTTTAAGTTAAATGCTGGACACAACGTTGCCCAGCTCACAAGTTGTTGCACATCAAATCCACAGTTTTTGGTTCAATTCTTTCAAAGACTAAAATGCTTTTAAACAAATTCGAACAAAAGAAATCACTATGTTCCAAATTGCCGGCAATATGCCTTTTGGCACAGCTTCTAGGATTTTAAAAATTGATTTGATTTTACCTGCATCCACACAAGGTAATGTCGGGGGTTTTGGTAGGATTTTTTATTTCGCCCTGTAAACAGCCAAGGGATCTAAATATGCACAGTGTTGTGATCTGCACAGATGACCTCTCTACCTGGACCAAGGGGCTAGATTTTATTATTTTTAAAACAAGCAGAACATTTTTCAACTGTCGGGGCATGAACCCACGACCTTTGGGATGAGAGGCCAACACCTTGCCTCAGGACTTCCCAAGTCTCCAGACAGTTTCTAAAATTGCATGAATTTTTTTCTCAACAGCGACTATCAATCCATAATGAAAATAGAAAAGCGAATCCTACTTTCTACTTATTAATACTCACTTACCTGCACCTTCATGCCTCGAAAAAAATTATAAAAGAGGCACTAAAGCAAAAAATCTAACCTTCACCCAAGGAAACAGAAAATACCAAGACAGGGTAGCCTGGAGAACGATCATTTCGGATATCCAAACCCAAGCGCAAGAAGCTAGAATGGGAACTGATAAAAAAGGAGAAAGAAAGAAAAAAAAAACTTACCTTCAAACATATCATGGGTTCTTGGCTCGTAAATCGAGATGAGCAAGATATCATTGATAATTGAGAATGCTACGGTGATAAATGTCTGGAGACAAAGAATGATTAATAACTGATAAATACATCACATAATAAAGCTATCGAAATTTGAGCGAGCTCCGAAAAATCTCACAAATGAAATCCCTTCTATCCCCTGATTTCATAAACATACTAGTGTCCTCCCTGATTTTGTCACAGCTTGATTATTGCAATTCTGGTGCAAAATTTAAGAAACTTCAGAGAGTACAAAATAACGCAGCTAGGCTAGTGCTTGGAAAATCCCAATTGACATAAATACACAAGAAATGTTAAAGAGCCCTCCACTAGTTACCAGTAAAAGCCAGGGTTGAGTACAAAATTTCTCTTTTCTATTACATTTCTTTGGAGTCCTTCGCCATTTTGTTTATTCAAGAAATCATTAACTCATATATACCCACAAGAACTCTAAGATCGTAAGATTCTAAATTTCTTGTAGTCCCCAAAATAGACTCAAACATTTTGGAGATAGACGTCTATGAAAAATAGAACCTTTAGTTTGGAACTCTCTTCACCATTTGTGAGATTCGCATCTAGCGGTGTTACCTTTAAAAAACAGTAAAAGACCCATCTTTTCAAGAAGAATCTGTTTTAAAATTTCAGGATCTTTTAAATGATATCATATAATGTATATGATTACTCCCATATACAAATGTATTTTGCTAATTTGTGTAGCAAAGTGTTTTATAGCTTTTTAAGATCAGTGATACCTATGACATAGTGAATGTTGCTTTGGGTAAGTGTGTTATCCTCGTATGTGTGATTGTAAAGCGTCTTGAGACTTTGGTATAAGTACTATGTAAATAAATATTATTATTATTGTTATTATTATTATTATTATTATTATTATTATTATTATTATTATTATTATTATTATTATTATCATTATTATTATCATTATTATTATTATTATTATTATTATTATTATTATTATTATTATTATCATTATTATTATTATTATCATTATTATTATTATTATTATTATTATTATCATTATTATTATTATTATTATTATTATTATCATTATTATTATTATTATTATTATTATTATTATCATTATTATTATTATTATTATTATTAATATTATTATTATTATTATTATTATCATTATTATTATTATTATTATTATTATTATTATTATTATTATTATCATTATTATTATTATTATTGTCATTATTGTATGAGTCATAATGAATACAAAGAATAATTAATAATTGATATTATATATGAGTTATAATGCAGACAAAGAATGATTAATAACTGATATTATATGAGTTATAATGGAGACAAGTAATTATTGATCACTAATGTAACATTATAAGTCATGATGATTTCCGGATGGCAGTCTGACATTGTCTTCATTACCATTTTTCTTGATGCACAAAGGATTCACAAAGGATTAATAATAATATAGGCACAGAGTGTTGTGATATTCACACAGGACCTTGTCTTGTTTATCTTCCGTCTCAGATGGAATTAAAAGTCGATCAACCCACCCGTACTAGAGGGGAGAGCTTTACCTGGAAAACTTGAACACCCGTACTAGAGGAGAGCTTTACCCGAAAACTTGAACACCCGTACTAGAGGGGAGAGCTTTACCTGAAAACTTGAACACCCGTACTAGAGGGGAGAACTTTACCCGGAAATCTTGAACACCCGTACTAGAGGAGAACTTTACCCGGAAATCTTGAACACCCGTACTAGAGGGGAGAGCTTTACCTGGAAATCTTGAACACCCGTACTAGAGGGGAGAGCTTTACCCGGAAATCTTGAACACCCGTACTAGAGGGGAGAGCTTTACCCGGAAATCTTGAACACCCGTACTAGAGGGGAGAGCTTTTACCTGGAAATCTTGAACACCCGTACTAGAGGGGAGAGCTTTACCTTGAACACCCGTACTAGAAATCTTGAACACCCGTACTAGAGGGGAGAGCTTTTTACCCGGAAATCTTGAACACCCGTACTAGAGGAGAGCTTTACCTGGAAATCTTGAACACCCGTACTAGAGGGGAGAGCTTTACCTGGAAATCTTGAACACCCGTACTAGAGGGGAGAGCTTTACCTGGAAATTTGAACACCCGTACTAGAAGAGCTTTACCTTCTTGAACACCCGTACTAGAGGGGAGAGCTTTACCTGGAAATCTTGAACACCCGTACTAGAGGGAGAGCTTTACCTGGAAATCTTGAACACCCGTACTAGAGGGGAGAGCTTTACCTGAAATCTTGAACACCCGTACTAGAGGGGAGAGCTTTACCCGGAAATCTTGAACACCCGTACTAGAGGGGAGAGCTTTACCCGGAAAACTTGAACACCCGTACTAGAGGGGAGAGCTTTACCTGGAAATCTTGAACACCCGTACTAGAGGGGTGAGCTTTACCCGAAAACTTGAACACCCGTAAAGGGGAGAGCTTTACCCGGAAATCTTGAACACCCGTACTAGAGGGGAGAGCTTTACCTGGAAATCTTGAACACCCGTACTAGAGGGGGAGAGCTTTACCCGGAAATCTTGAACACCCGTACTAGAGGGGAGAGCTTTACCTGGATATCTTGAACACCCGTACTAGAGGGGGAGAGCTTTACCTGGAAATCTTGAACACCCGTATCTAGAGGGAGAGCTTTACCCGGAAATCTTGAACACCCGTACTAGAGGGGAGAGCTTTACCCGGAAATCTTGAACACCCGTACTAGAGGGGTGAGCTTTACCCGGAAATCTTGAACACCCGTACTAGAGGAGAGCTTTACCCGGAAATCTTGAACACCCGTACTAGAGGAGAGCTTTACCCGGAAATCTTGAACACCCGTACTAGAGGGGAGAGCTTTACCTGAAATCTTGAACACCCGTACTAGAGGGGAGAGCTTTACCTGGAAATCTTGAACACCCGTACTAGAGGAGAGCTTTACCCGGAAATCTTGAACACCCGTACTAGGGGGGAGAGCTTTAAATCTTGAACACCCGTACTAGAGGGGAGAGCTTTACCCGGAAATCTTGAACACCCGTACTAGAGGGAGAGCTTTACCCGGAAATCTTGAACACCCGTACTAGAGGGGAGAGCTTTACCTGGAAATCTTGAACACCCGTACTAGAGGAGAGCTTTACCTGGAAAACTTGAACACCCGTACTAGAGGGGAGAGCTTTACCTGGAAATCTTGAACACCCGTACTAGAGGGGAGAGCTTTACCTGGAAAACTTGAACACCCGTACTAGAGGGGAGAGCTTTACCTGGAAATCTTGAACACCCGTACTAGAGGGAGAGCTTTACCTGGAAATCTTGAACACCCGTACTAGAGGGGAGAGCTTTACCTGGAAATCTTGAACACCCGTACTAGAGAGGGGAGAGCTTTACCGGAAATCTTGAACACCCGTACTAGAGGGGAGAGCTTTACCCGGAAATCTTGAACACCCGTACTAGGAGGGGAGAGCTTTACCCGGAAATCTTGAACACCCGTACTAGAGGGGAGAGCTTTACCCTGAAATCTTGAACACCCGTACTAGAGGGGAGAGCTTTACCCGGAAATCTTGAACACCCGTACTAGAGGGGAGAGCTTTACCTGGAAATCTTGAACACCCGTACTAGAGGGGAGAGCTTTACCTGGAAATCTTGAACACCCGTACTAGAGGGAGAGCTTTACCTGGAAAATCTTGAACACCCGTACTAGAGGGGAGAGCTTTACCTGGAAATCTTGAACACCCGTACTAAGGAGAGCTTTACCCGGAAATCTTGAACACCCGTACTAGAGGGGGAGAGCTTTACCCGGAAATCTTGAACACCCGTACTAGAGGGGAGAGCTTTACCCGGAAATCTTGAACACCCGTACTAGAGGGAGAGCTTTACCCGGAAAATCTTGAACACCCGTACTAGAGGGGGAGAGCTTTACCCGGAAATCTTGAACACCCGTACTAGAGGGGAGAGCTTTACCCGGAAACTTGAACACCCGTACTAGAGAGCTTTACCCGGAGAGCTTTGAACCCGGAAAACTTGAACACACCCGTACTAGAGGGGAGAGCTTTACCTGGAAAACTTGAACACCCGTACTAGAGGGGAGAGTTTACCCGGAAAACTTGAACACCCGTACTAGAGGGGAGAGCTTTACCCGGAAATCTTGAACACCCGTACTAGAGGGGAGAGCTTTACCCGGAAATCTTGAACACCCGTACTAGAGGGGGAGAGCTTTACCCGGAAATCTTGAACACCCGTACTAGAGGGGAGAGCTTTACCTGAAATCTTGAACACCCGCACTAGAGGAGAGCTTTACCCGAAATCTTGAACACCCGTACTAGAGGGGAGAGCTTTAGAGGGAGAGCTGGAAATCTTGAACACCCGTACTAGAGGGAGAGCTTTACCTGGAAATCTTGAACACCCGTACTAGAGGGGAGAGCTGGAAATCTACACCCGGAAATCTTGAACACCCGTGCTAGAGGGGAGAGCTTTACCCGGAAATCTTGAACACCCGTACTAGAGGGGAGCTTTACCCGGAAATCTTGAACACCCGTACTAGAGGGAGAGCTTTACCGGAAATCTTGAACACCCGTACTAGAGGGAGAGCTTACCTGGAAATCTTGAACACCCGTACTAGAGGGGAGAGCTTTACCTGGAAATCTTGAACACCCGTACTAGAGGGGAGAGCTTTACCCGGAAATCTTGAACACCCGTACTAGAGGGGAGAGCTTTACCTGGAAATCTTGAACACCCGTACTAGAGGGGGAGAGCTTTACCCGGAAAACTTGAGAAAACTTCCCAACCTGTGAGGGCCTGGGGCAGGCTTAAAAATCTTCTCAAATTTAAATCTGAAGTGACTTATTTGTTCATTGTCCATAATTGTGTTCTGGTTGAGAGGCCGACACTTTGCCTCTGTGGATCACCGTGTTCTCTAACTATACGAGAAAAAAGATCACAAACCATTATGACTGCTTCCATGCTTTCTTTAGACACAATAGCCCAGAAGCAAAAGGCCAAAACCCCAGAATGACAAAACAGATAAGCTATCGGCATGTAGGCTGACATGAGTGACCTGTAAGAAAGACAGAGAAAAGAAAAACAAACAAAAAAACATGAATTCATATATAACAAGCCGACGATGACATAAAAACGACTAGTTTCCCCAATTTTCATCAAAGTTAATTTGATTTTCATTTCATTCTTATTTTTCAGAATTATTCTTTTTTTTCTTTAAGATGGGGTTTGTTTAATTTTGATTTATCCTATTCATCATATTGTATGTGTTTTTATTTTTTACCAGCAAAGTCAGAGAAAAGAACGCTATAGAAGTGACTAATTACCATTACTATTATGTGCAAATGGCATTGGTGGCCGAGTGGTTAGGTTGCCTGACTATGGATCATGAGATCCTTGGTTTGAATCCTAGCGCAAAGCTAGGTCCGATGTTGTGTTCCTTGGGAAAGCCACGTAACAAGCATTTTCTCCACTCCACCCAGGTGCAAATGGGTACAAACTCTAGCTTGGGAATAGAAATCCTGCGTCAGACTAGCGTCCATTCCAGGAAAGATTATTATCACCTGTTCCGCTTCATGCTATGGAAACCAGGATAAACTCTGGCACTATGATGGGCCGTAATGGCTTTGAAGGAACTTGAGTTTACTATCATTTTGCTGACAACTTACTTCCCTTATTGTATTTCAAAATCCAAGGTTCTTAGTATCAACAAAAACGCTTCAATGGACCTCAATGGACCTCAATGGGACCTCAACGGTCTCAATGGACCTCAATGGACTTCAACGGTCTCAATGGACCTCAACAGTCTCAATGGACTCAACGGTCTCAATGGACCTCAATAAACCTTGGTGTAAATACCTAAATTTAGATCAGATTATCAATATGCCTGGAGCCTTCCGTCGAAGTGCAGAGTCCATGACGATATTCGTTCAACGTTACCCAATCCCATCACATCTTACACTACCGACCAAAAGATTTACAATGATCCCGACAATGTCTATCTTCAGAGCAAATTTATAATCTACTCCGTCACAAGGGCCAAAATTGCAAGCAATCTTTGTGACGTGGTGGTTAAGGTGATGGACTAGGAATCTGTTGGTTCCAGTTTCAAATTCAAGCTAGGGCTACATTTTTATTTAAGTTTTTAAAATCATTTCATTTTTTATTCTTTTGGTGACTTGACATGGACAGCAAACGCGCTGTGAGCTACGTGATTGCCTGAATTGATAAATGTCTGTTTTTAAGATACCTTGAGCTACATGATTGCCTGAATCGATAAATGTCTGTTTTTAAGATACCTTGAGCTACATGATTGCCTGAATCGATAAATGTCTGTTTTTAAAATACCTGGAGCTACATGATTGCCTGAATCGATAAATGTCTGTTTTTAAGATACCTTGAGCTACATGATTGCCTGAATCAATAAATGTTTGTTTTTATAATAGCTGGAGCTACATGATTGCCTGAATCAATAATTGTCTACTTTTAAAATACCTGGAGCTACATGATTGCCTGAATCGATAAATGTCTGTTTTTAAGATACCTTGAGCTACAAGATTGCCCGAATCAATAAATGTCTGTTTTTAAGATACATTGAGCTACATGGTTGCCTGAATCGATAAATGTCTGTTTTTAAAATACCTGGAGCTACATGATTGCTTGAATCAATAAATGTTTGTTTTTAAAATACCTGGAGCTACATGATTGCCTGAATTAATAAATGTTTGTTTTTTTTAAATACCTGGAGCTACATGATTGCCTGAATCGATAAATGTCTGTTTTTAAAATTGAGCTACCTGGAGCTACATGATTGCTTAAATCGATAAATGTCTGTTTTTAAGATACCTTGAGCTACATGATTGCCGAATCAATAAATGTCTGTTTTAAGAATACATTGAGATTGCTAATCATAAATGTCTGTTTTTAAGCCTGAATCGATAAATGTCTGTTTTTAAGATACCTTGAGCTACATGATTGCCCGAATCGATAAATGTCTGTTTTAAAGATACATTGAGCTACATGGTTGCCTGAATCGATAAATGTCTGTTTTTAAGATACCTTGAGCTACATGATTGCCCGAATCAATAAATGTCTGTTTTAAGATACATTGAGCTACATGGTTGCCTGAATCGATAAATGTCTGTTTTTAAGATACCTTGAGCTACATGATTGCCTGAATCGATAAATGTCTGTTTTTAAGATACCTTGAGCTACATGATGCCTGAATCAATAAATGTTTGTTTTTATAATAGCTGGAGCTACATGATTGCCTGAATCAATAATTGTCTATTTTAAAATACCTGGAGCTACATGATTGCCTGAATCGATAAATGTCTGTTTTTAAGATACCTTGAGCTACATGATTGCCCGAATCAATAAATGTCTGTTTTCAAGATACATTGAGCTACATGATTAAATGCCTGAATCGATAAATGTCTGTTTTTAAAATACCTGGAGCTACATGATTGCTTGAATCAATAAATGTTTGTTTTTAAAATACCTGGAGCTACATGATTGCCTGAATTAATAAATGTTTGTTTTGTTTGTTTTTATAATAGCTGGAGCTACATGATTGCCTGAATCAATAATTGTCTATTTTTGTTTTTAAAATACCTGGAGCTACATGATTGCCTGAATCGATAAATGTCTGTTTTTAAGATACCTTGAGCTACATGATTGCCCGAATCAATAAATGTCTGTTTTCAAGATACATTGAGCTACATGGTTGCCTGAATCGATAAATGTCTGTTTTTAAAATACCTGGAGCTACATGATTGCTTGAATCAATAAATGTTTGTTTTTAAAATACCTGGAGCTACATGATTGCCTGAATTAATAAATGTTTGTTTTTAAAATACCTGGAGCTACATGATTGCCTGAATCGATAAATGTCTGTTTTTAAAATACCTGGAGCTACACGATTGCTTAAATCGATAAATGTCTGTTTTTAAGATACCTTGAGCTACATGATTGCCCGAATCAATAAATGTCTGTTTTAAGATACATTGAGCTACATGGTTGCCTGAATCGATAAATGTCTGTTTTTAAAATACCTGGAGCTACATGATTGTTTGAATCAATAAATGTTTGTTTTTAAAATACCTGGAGCTACATGATTGCTTGAATTAATAAATGTCTGTTTTTAAGATACCTTGAGCTACATGATTGCCTGAATCAATAAATGTTTGTTTTTAAAATACATTGAGCTACATGATTGCCTGAATCAATAAATGTTTGTTTTTAAAATACCTGGACCTACATGATTGCCTGAATTAATAAATGTTTGTTTTTAAAATACCTGGAGCTACATGATCGATAAATGTTTGAATCAATAAATTGTTTAAATGCCTGTTTTTGGATAATATTGCCTGAATTGAGTCTGTTTTTAAGATACCTTGAGCTACATGATTGCCTGAATCAATAACTGTTTGTTTTAAAAATACCTGTCATGATTGCCTGAATTAATAAATGTTTGTTTTTAAAATACCTGGAGCTACATGATTGCCTGAATCAATAAATGAAAAATTGCATGATTGCCTGAATCAAAAGTGTCTGTTTTTAAAATACCTTGAGCTACATGATTGCCTGAATCGATAAATGTCTGTTTTTAAAATAAATGATTGCCTGAATCAATAAATGTCTGTTTTAAAGATACCTTGAGCTACATGATTGCCTGAAGTAATAAGTGTTTGCTTTTAAATGAGAACACTATCCAATCATTGACTGGGTAGGGGAAATGCTATACGTTTAAGAAGACAAAGATTTGTATAAGTAACCCGATAGGTCAGAGGCTCCACAACATCATCATCAAAGCTTTTCACCCCTACCAGGGTAGAGGCCACAGACAAGGCAATTCCATCTTTCCTTCTCCTGTGAGATTTTTCTTAGCTTATTGCAGCTAACATCCAGTCTCTTCCGGTCCATTTCTATACTCCTTCTCCAAGTGTCCCGTGGTCTTAGCCTATTGTCGTCTTCCCTGCATATTCCATTGTAATGCTTGTCTTGTTATATTGGAAGCAAGCTTTCGCGAAGTTCCTCCATTCTATCGCCATCGTCGTATCCCTAGAGCCTTTCCACTGCTTTCCATCCCAGTTCTTGCCAGTAGGTCTTCATTTCTAACTCTGTTGTCTTGCCATTCAATTCTCAAGATCCTTTGAAAACACCCATTGACAAAGGATTGAACTTTCTTCAATGTCCCTAACGTGGTCTCCCAAGTCTCCGCTCCATATAGAAAAACAGACGTGACATTTGACTTGAAAAAGTCTGATCGTTGTGCCAATCTTGATTTGTTTTGCTTTCCATACATTTTCCAATTGTGAGAATGCTATTTTTGTTTTTGTCTCACGATATGATAGCATCAAAATATGTTGCTTTCAAAGGCAATCCACAGGGTAACTAGAGGCCCCACACTAGCGTTATATTTACTTAAAGGGATTCCTAGCCTGCCATAATCTTATTTAAAGTTAAAATAACAATCTGTTGACTCTGTCAATGCACCGGGTATCGACAGCTAACATGTGTGTATATAAGTAGTATAGAGATTTGGAATACAGCGCACGGCCTTGACCCCAAGTCTTAAAAAACTTTTTTTAAACCTATGTCGCCCCTCTCGCTGTGCTTTCGGGGCGATTCATAGTTTTTTTTTTAAAATATACTTTTCTTTAAGGGTTGAGCCTGCACACTGCATTCAAAACCTCAATTAACGTGTCCACGTACAGAAAAAAGTAATAGATTCCCTATAATCAAGGTAAAATAAACATCAAGTAACAAAACAATAAAAAGCCATCTGCAGAAACTTTTAAAAATTAACTTAACTAACTTACTATTATTCCTAATAAAATGAGTGGAATAAATATGTTACAGTTTTTATGAATTTAAATCACTTGAATATTATAAAAATCATACAAAGCCAATGGGTGTAAATTTCAAATGTATTGATTGCAGAAAAAAAAAGAAAAAAAAAACACTATCAAAATAATAAAGAAAAATATAAACAATGCTATCAGCACGTTTTAAAGAGAAATCCTAATTATCAATCCAATTATCATAATAAAAAAAAAAAGTATAAGAATATTTGTCTATCTAAAATTCATCCTATAAAAAATGGCTTCTATAAAAAAAAAGCGTACTGGTTGTAATGCTACTAAATTTATTATTAATTATGGAAAAGATAAATCAAAGAAAGATGGAGTTAAGTCAACAGGAAGATGTTGTGATACTCCAACATCGGTTGATATTCAAGAAATTGTTAGATGTGGAGACTATCTATCAAACAAATCATTCTGTTCTTTGAAATAACATCCATTGAAATTCATAACAACGGCACTTTATATAGTGTGTCAAACAAACGAAGCTCTCTTGATTTTCTTACCATGTCACTAGCGCGAAATGAACCATCCATATGATCTGAGGATAGACAAAAAATAGTCGTCATCATGACTTAAATCCATGGGGAACGCTAAAAAAGTGGCAGATGGGAAGGCTAGAGACCACATGGTGAAGAGAAGCGGAAAGAGAAATGAAAGACATTGGGAAGATTTGGAGGAGGTGGAAAAGATGGCGCAAGACGGGGTTGTTGGACAGGTCGGTAGCCTATACCCCACAGGGGTAATCAGTGCATGGTGATTGTGAATAATGTGCATAGAACTAAGGCTAGGATAATACAAATGTTATAATTGGTGACATTAGAACTAAGGCTAGGATAATACAAATGTTATAATTGGTGACCATAGAACTAAGGCTAGGATAATACAAATGTTATAATTGGTGACCATAGAACTAAGGCTAGGATAATACAAATGTTATAATTGGTGACCATAGAACTAAGGGTAGGATAATACAAATGTTATAATTGGTGACCATAGAACTAAGGGTAGGATAATACAAATGTTATAATTGGTGACCATAGAACTAAGGGCAGAATAATACAAATGTTATAATTGGTGACCATAGAACTAAGGGCAGAATAATTCAATGTTATAATTGGTGACCATAGACGTGGATCATGTATAAGCCGTACCTATGAAAGGTTAATAATAATATGTCATATCAGTTTCATTTATAAGCCCTACCTATGAAAGGTTAATAATGTGTCATATCAGTTTCATTTATAAGCCCTACCTATGAAAGGTTAATAATAATATGTCATATCAGTTTCATTTATAAGCCCTACCTATGAAAGGTTAATAATGTGTCATATCAGTTTCATTTATAAGTCATATCAGTTTCATTTATAAGCCCTACCTATGAAAGGTTAATAATGTGTCATATCAGTTTCATTTATAAGCCCTACCTATGAAAGGTTAATAATATGTCGTATCAGTTTCATTTATAAGCCCTACCTATGAAAGGTTAATAATGTGTCATATCAGTTTCATTTATAAGCCCTACCTATGAAAGGTTAATAATGTGTCATATCAGTTTCATTTATAAGCCCTACCTATGAAAGGTTAATAATGTGTCATATCAGTTTCATTTATAAGCCCTACCTATGAAAGGTTAATAATGTGTCATATCAGTTTCATTTATAAGCCCTACCTATGAAAGGTTAAAACAAACATTTAAAAAACGTTAATGATTTTATTCAAAAGGTTAATAATGTGTCAACAGTTTCATTTATAACAAAGAAACAAACAAAAAAACGTCATGATTTTATTCAATTTGACACACGAACTGATGAAGTAAACACTCAAATGATATGATAAAAACTAAATGTGAAACCCAAGCACTTAAAACCTGTTGGGATTCTAAATCTCTAGGATAAGCATTCCCCCTATCATAAGCACTTAAAACCTGTTTGGGATTCTAAATCTCTAGGATAAACATGTCCCTTATCCAAAGCACTTAAAACCTGTTGGGATTCTAAATCTCTAGGATAAACATGTCCCTTATCCAAAGCACTTAAAACCTGTTGGGATTCTAAATCTCTAGGATAAACATGTCCCTTATCCAAAGCACTTAAAACCTGTTGGGATTCTAAATCTCTAGGATAAGCATGCCCCTATCATAAGCACTTAAAACCTGTTGGGATTCTAAATCTCTAGGATAAGCATATCATAAGCACTTAACTTAAAACCTGTTGGGATTCTAAATTTTAAAAAAAACTTAATGTTATCAAACATGTCAACTGTCTAGAATGAAAATTCAGGAGAGGTGTGTATCCTCATAGTCATGTAGTAGTACATTGCTGGACTGGCAAGACAGGGCTTTCCACTCCTATACGGTAACTCTCTACATGTATAAATGTGTTTACTTTTCAAAAACTACATCAATCCATTATAGTATTTACAGTATTGCAGACTAGTCATCTTCAGAGTCTATAAAACATGAATGAAAATGTCACAGGTGCCATGTGCATGTTGCGCAAGTTAGATTCTATAGCAGTTATTAAAAAGGTGTGCCCCTCCCTCCCCCCTGATGATAGACTCTAGTAAAATAATTACTCAAACACACACACACACACGCACAAACCAATACAAAAAACACACAACAACCCACGAACAGATGAAGAAAGCCAATGAATCGTCTTTTCTTTTCGTTTCTCTTCATTTCTTTACATTCAAATCAACCTCTTCTCACCAAACATTCTTCATCCTCTTTTATCGCAGTCACCAATTTCCATAAAAATCTTCATGTTTTCTTTCTCACTTTCTTCCATGGCTCTTTACTCTGTAGTCACTTTACTTTCCTCCAGAACATTCTACTACAACTACAATATTCCCCCGGGCAGTGGACAGGTTGGCACCTCTACGAGGAGTAGATGATCCCGCCCTTCACGAGTTTCCTGCTGCCTTGCAGGCAGGTCTTGGCTGACCAAAGGCTAAGGGAGTTAACCCTGAAAGAAAACAACCTGCTGCCTTGCAGGCCGGTCTTGACTGACTAAAGGCTAAGGGAGTTAAGCCTGACAGAAAATAACAAGGCCCGGTAGGGGACATCAAGGTAGCAGCCCCACCATCTACCTACGGTACATTGGGCTAATCCTCCTTATCCAAAACAACATGATTCAAAGTAATATATACAATGATATACCCGGCTTGAAATTCCCAAGACGACTCTGGAAAAGAACACGGACTGTGATTTTTGGAACATGGAATGTTAGGGCAATTAATGGGAAAGGAGTTAGAATTAGTTGAAGAAATGGAAAATTTCAAAGTAGACATTTTGGCTATTACAGAAACAAAGAAAAAAGGGCAAGGAATAGAAAATGTAGGACCAAATCATACTTTAATCTTCTCAGGAGTAGATGTCAAAGATAGAGCTAGAGAATGAGTAGGCCTCCAAATGCATAAAAAGGCAAGAAATGCTACTAGAAAGTTGGAAATTTGTAAGCCAACGGCTATCAGAGGTAAATATTAAACCAAAAGAAAGAGAAATTAAATTATTGATAGCTTATGGACCAAACGAAGATGCCTCCAAAGAAGAAAAAGATATCTTCGAAAATGATTTACAAATAGCTGCAGAGAATCTCAAACCCAAACAGGAATTAATGGTTTTAGGAGATTTAAACGCTAGAGTAGGCAACAATGTAGAAACTTCAGGAGGAGTAATAGGTAAAGAAGGAGAGACAACAACTTCTCCAAATGGAGAGAGACTAATAGATTTTTGCCTAAAGAATAACATGAAAATAGCTAACACATTTTTCCTCATAAAGATATCCCCAAATATACAAGACGAAATGAAGACAGATGTAAAATTTCAACCATAGACTACATACTAGTTAACAGCTCCCTTTTTACAGTACAATGGATGCTAGAGTAGCTGAAATATTTAGTGATCATCACCTAGTGATAGCCAAAATGAGATTATTAACTGAAGAAAACAAACAGAAAAGGAAAGACAAGAAAGCTAATATACTCAAAATAGAAGAACTAAATAAACCATTAGTAAAACAGATGTACCAATCCAGGATAAAAAGATCTATCAGTGAAAGGCATATGGATCTGAAGGAAAGCACAATAGAAGAAAAGTGGCAAATATATAAAGAAACATTCCTCAATTGTACTGAAGAGGTCTGTGGTAGGAAACAAATTAAAGGAGATAGGGAAATGACAGCATGGTGGAGGCCGCATGGTGGAATGAGAATGTCAAGACTAAGATCAAAGAAAAGAAAGATGCCTGGAAGAAATACTTGCAAACAAAGAGACCACAGGATAGGATAGATTACGTGAGTAAAAGAACTATCGCCAAAGAGGAAGTTAGGAAAGTAAAACAGGAACAGTGGGAAGAGTTTGGAGAAAAGACTTCAAGAAAGCTATCAAGGAAATCAAAAGCTGTTCTGGGGAGCAATGAAGAGCATGCGAAAGACCAAAACATGCCCAATACGACAAATTAAGAACATCAAAGGAGAAATAATGAAAGGAGACAGCGAAATCATGGAAACGTGGAGAACGTATTTTCAACAATTACATAATCCCTCCAGAACATATGAAACAAGTACAGATCACTTAGTAAGAGTAACACGTAATCCAGTTGAGACAGCTCAAGATGTAGATATCTCAATTGAAGATCAAGTTCACCCAGAAATGATTAAAAACCAAGGGAGAGAGGCAGACAAACTACTACATGCAATATGCCAACAAGCATGCACGTCCAAACAGGTGCCAGACGACTGGAAAAAGGGAACTGTAGAACCAATACACAAGAAAGGATCAACTATGGAATGCTCAAACTATAGAGGAATATCACTACTTAGCGTACCAGGAAAAGTGTATACAAGGATTCTGGAAATGAGACTAAGGAAAAGAGTAGAGGATCACATTAAAGAGCATCAGAGTGGATTTAGACCAGGAAGAAGTGTACAAGACCACATATTTACAATTAGACAAATAATAGAAAAAATCCTTGAAAGAAACATTGACTTGCACTTGAGTTTTATTGACTTAGAAAGGACATTTAACACTATGAGGAGGGACGAACTATGGCATTCCTTAAAAGAACACAACGTAGAGCAAAATTTAATAGAAGCCATTAAAAGTTTTTTAAATAAACCAACATGTGCAGTGAGAGTAGCTGGAAATGTATCTGAAGAATTTGATGTAGATATAGGAGTAAGACAGGGTTGTATCCTAAGTCCTCTTTTGTTTATCACATTTATGGATTCAGTCGTATAGGCATCCTCAAACATGAAGAAAATGAATGTAGGTATGTGGAAGCTCAAACCAGTAAATGTATCAATGCTTTCATTTGCTGATGATTTAGTTCTGTTTGGAAAATCAGAGAGGGACCTCCAGTCAAATATCAACATAATGAATAATGAATTAAATAAAAGAGGAATGAGTAAATACAAAGAAAACAAAAACAATGCTAGTAACTAGGGAAGCTAAAACACAAAATCTTAAATTAGGCAGGAGAATTTAGAACAAGTTCAAAGCTACAATTACTTAGGAGTAATGATTAACTCAGAGGGAAAACTAAGAGAAGAAATCAGCCAGAGAATCCAAAAGGCCACAAGGACTTCCGGTTTGGTTACCGCGCAGGACAGACGTGGGTTCGCGAGCTCTCGCCCTTTTTATGATTTCAGGTTTATTTTGAGGTTGAATGACATCAATATGCCAGTTAGCGGACTTCCGACGATGCTGGAATGTCTCATCAACAGCATTTTAGAGGAATCTCACCTCTCCTCCTTCAAAGTAGCTGGAAATAAAGAGCGCATTACCCTCGTCCTTCGATTTGATGGCATGGAGATGGCCGACATGAGTGTGTCGACGGGTCATCATTCAACTCCTGCCAGCTTCAGGCGGAAGTCGCCGAGCCAAGTAAGACGAGACAACTTTAGAAAACAACAACACCTTACAAGAGTAACAACGAAGACAGCAACAACATCTACGAACATGGACTTTATTGATAAAGAAATTCGAAGAGCTGACATTCAACAAACAAACAACAACAGTACGGCATTAATCCAGAGTAACGACAGTGCTATCCATTTATTCAGTGTGTCAGCCGTGACATCGCTCCTTAACGACACATCTACGAGCACGGATTTTATTGAAAACAAAGAAAATGGAAGTGCTGACATTCAACAAACAAACAACAATATGGACTCAATCCAGAGTAACAACAGTGATGTCCATTTATTCAGCGTGTCAACCGTAACATCGCTCCTTGACGACACGTCTATGGTCGGAAATACAATCACTGAATCAAACAACCTAGACGACACAGCGACAGATACGAAACATACCCAGAAGAAGATAGATCTACACATTTCTGACACATCTATCACGTCAGACAGTGAGACCGAATATGACAAAGAAACTCTCGCATAAGTGAGGAAAACTCAGCCATGGAAAACCAACAAGGTGGTAACAGTAATCACACACGCTTTGCTGACATGGTCAAGCAACTTCACTGTGATAAAATAAGCGTCCAGATCTTCAAAATCACGATAGACACAGGAAGGCATATTACACAGCCAGATCGCAACAAGGACATATTAAAGCTCGTGTTAGACACATTTCAAACGACACATGTTATTCTTTCAGAGACTGATGATCTCATTATTGAGTATGTATTGCGTTACCAATCAAAGGATAAGAAACTTCATCGTCAAGAACAGCGAAGACAGCAGGTGAAAATGCGACAACGACATCTGCTTAATTGGCAAGACCAGACGATCTGGATTATGGAGGACTGCGACTATGGAGACCACGTGCACACTATTCTGACATTGCTACCCCATCTTAATAGCTTGATCTTCAAAACATTGCATCTATAATCTATAGAAAGCAAGACAAAGACGAAACAAGTTTTGGAACCCATGACTTGTATAGCCAATAATATGTATACCTTTTTCATGTTAACATTTTCTTAATAATGTTTTGTAATTCTCAGATAATTATCAATTTGCCATGATTTGATTGCTGATTCCTCACTTGGATGTCATTGCTGTTTGCCCTTTGTTTGCATGTTTGTGAATGTACTCATTCAAAGCAAGTTCGACTTTGATAGAGATGCATTGATGATGTTTCAATAATTATTGTATCCCTTTTCACCTTAAATACTTGAATATCTGAAATAATGCCTTCACTTGATGTTTTGATGAAATTTCAATAAAATGTAACACACACACACAAATGAAATTAAATTTAAAAAAATAAGAATTCAAAAACAACAAAAAAGCAACAACAACAAAAATTTTAAATTGTCAACAAAAACCAAAATGGCAGTTTATTGTCCTAATCTCCTCTATGGCAGTGAAACCTGGACCGTAGACAGTAGGGAATACAGTAGAGTGCAGGCAGCCGAAATGAAATATCTAAGAAGAGTAGTAGGGAAAACTAAAAGAGACCAAATCAGAAACACAACAATAAGAGACCAAACCAAAGCAGATAGCATAAAAACTAAGATAGAAATGAATCAACTGAGATGGTTCGGGCATGTTAACAGAATGAATGACAATAGAATAGCTAAATCAGTATATAGTGCTAAAACTCAAGGTAAAAGACCAAAAGGCAGACATCGGAGAAAGTGGGAAGAAGATATAAAAGAGACATTAACGCAAAGAAATTTAACTTTCACGGAAGGAAACAGAAACTGTCAGGACAGGGCAGCCTGGAGAAAGATCATTTCAGGCATCTAAAACCCATACACCGAAAGGTAGAATGGGAACTGATAAAGAA
Source organism: Doris montereyensis (assembly GCA_037039925.1). Lineage (NCBI taxonomy): Eukaryota > Metazoa > Mollusca > Gastropoda > Nudibranchia > Dorididae > Doris > Doris montereyensis. The sequence continues at coordinate 140,305 of JAXRKP010000881.1, read as the reverse complement.
AGAAAGACAATATTGCCTAATGTTCGTTTCAAGTAGGTCACGCCCCCTCCCTCCTATATTTCTATATCAACAATGGCTATCTGCTATAGTACAATGCAATACTAATAGATGCACACCTGCCACTCTTGGATTGAAAAATCCTAACCCAAGCTAAAAATTAGTGGTTTAAAAAAACATTCAACATGAGTGAGTTATCTCCCTTTACGAGCGTAATTGGTAAAAGGTGTGGATGTCAGTTGGACTTGTTTGTTTGTTTGTTTGTTTTATTGAATGTTACCCCCTCTAACACTAACGTATACATTCATCTCAGATGAGAGAAAACAGCAAAATTATAAATCAAATAAAAGAGGAAAAGGAAAGAAGAAGAACCAGTAGCTCTCTCTCTCTCTCTCTCTCTCTCTCTCTCTCTCTCTCTCTCTCTCTCTCTCTCTCTCTCTCTCTCTCTCTCTCTCTCTCTCTCTCTCTCTCTCTCTCTCTCTTCTCTCTCTCTCTCTCTCCCTCCCTCCCTCCTCTCCCTCCCTCCCTCCCTCCTCTCCCTCTCTCTCTCTCTCTCTCTCTCTCTCTCTCTCTCTCTCTCTCTCTCTCTCTCTCTCTCTCTCTCTCTCTCTCTCTCTCTCTCTCTCTCTCTCTCTGTGTTTGGGACATCCGTCCTAATTGACTTTGTTTTCCCGGACGGTTGGTGCTTGTGTGTGTATAACGGGAGTCACGTAAACACGGATGTGCTCCTCTGTGCCCAAAATCCTGGAAAAACCGGGGAATTCCCATCCCTGAGACTGGCCTTTAGCCAGTTCAAAACTTTCAGGAGCGTCGGCAGAATCATGATGTTGACATTCAGAGGGGTTTTTGCGCGTGTCATTTTTCTTGGCGGTTTAAACGATAAAGGGTTAAGAACTAAGATCTTTATCTATGACTTAAAACATACCTCAAATGAGGTGGGCTTCTCAACTAATTGTCTTCACTCACGTTACGCAAATCAATGTCATTTATTGTAAGAAGCAACGTCATCAATTGTTTGAGTGTATTGGGGGAGGGGAGGGGATATGGCAAGGACACTGGTTCAATAGTTAACTGGCTAAGAAATCTTTTTGTTAACTGGTTAAGAAATCTTTTTGTTAACTGGCTAAGAAATATTTTTATTAACTGGCTAAGACTTTTTGTTAATTGGTTAGAAATCTTTTTTAACTTAATCTTTTTTGTTAACTGTTAAGAAATCTTTTTGTTAACTGGCTAAGAAATCTTTTTGTTAACTGGCTAAGAAATCTTTTTGTTAATTGGTTAAGAAATCTTTTTTTTAACTGAAGAAATCTTTTTGTTAACTGGTTAAGAAATCTTTTTGTTAACTGGTTAAGAAATCTTTTTGTTAAATGTTGTGTACTCTTAAAACTTTTACAAACTCATTTTTTCTTCTTCGATTTTACGTGTATGAGAATGAAGTTGTCAAAATTGCTACAAGGCCTAAAACGCAGTTCTATAATTGTGGATGATGACTAAAATGGCCTGTAGTTGAGGTATACATGAGGTAAGACAATTAGTTAATGTTATGAATGCACCCAAAACCGCGTTATACCACTATTCTCGCTTATATAAATCAGCGAACAAAAATGGGAAATAACTTATTATACCGCCACCAGCCATCTGCTAATCATTTGGCGTTAACAACTGATAAAGAAAGAAAGAATAACTATTGTAACATACGCTTTGTTACATAGTGCCAATGACTGTGGCTGACTACCCCGTTCCCCAAGCAATGCAATCGGGTAGAATCTAGTTTGGCTGGTACAAATATCACAAAGTCAAATGTACGCACACACACACACACACACACACACACACACACACATAGTGGCATTAATGCCCTGTGCGTCATGTCTCATCCCTATGCTCAATTCATCACTCCTCTCTCACTGTGCGTAATTCCGTGCTAATGGAAACAAGACAGATGGGTGGTGTGTTATCAGGCTTATCAACTACCACTACTTTGTTTCATTAAAGTTTCCCCGTCCTCAATAGGCGGTGATCTCAGAGGAAACAGCAAGGTGAATGTTAAGTGGAAGACAGTGAAAGGAAAGAAACAGAAAATACCAGCATCGCTCGCCAACCACTCTCACCACCACTGCTACAGTCAAAATCACTCTCACCACTACTGCTACAGTCAAAACCACTCTCACCACCACTGCAGTCAAAACCACTCTCACCACTACTGCTACAGTCAAAACCACTCTCACCACCACTGCTACAGTCAAACCACTCTCACCACTACTGCTGCAGTCAAAATCACTCTCACCACTACTGCTACAGTCAAAATCACTCTCACCACCACTGCTACAGTCAAAACCACTCTCACCACCACTGCTACAGTCAAAACCACTCTCACCACTGCTACAGTCAAAACCACTCTCACCACCACTGCTACAGTCAAAATCACTCTCACCACTACTGCTACAGTCAAAATCACTCTCACCACCACTGCTACAGTCAAAACACTCTCACCACTACTGCTACAGTCAAAACCACTCTCACCACTACTGCTACAGTCAAAACACTCTCACCACCACTGCTACAGTCAAAACCACTCTCACCACTACTGCTACAGTCAAAATCACTCTCACCACCACTGCTACAGTCAAAATCACTCTCACCACCACTGCTACAGTCAAAACCACTCTCACCACCACTGCCACAGTCAAAATCTCTCACCACCACTGCTACAGTCAAAACCACTCACCACCACTGCTACAGTCAAAATCACTCTTACCACTACTGCTACAGTCAAAACCACTCTCACCACCACTGCTACAGTCAAAACCACTCTCACTGCTACAGTCAAAATCACTCTCACCACCACTGCTACAGTCAAAACACTCTCACCACCACTGCAGTCAAAACCACTCTCACCACCACTGCTACAGTCAAAACCATCACCACCACTCACAGTCAAAATCACTCTCACCACCACTGCTACAGTCAAAACCACTCTCACCACCACTGCTACAGTCAAAATCACTCTCACCACCACTGCTACAGTCAAAATCTCACCACCACTGCTACAGTCAAAACTCACTCAGTCACCACTGCTACAATCAAAACCACTCTCACCACTACTGCTACAGTCAAAACCACTCTCACCACCACTGCTACAGTCAAAATCACTCTCACCACCACTGCTACAGTCAAAACCACTCCCACCACCACTGCTACAATCAAAACCACTCTCACCACTACTGCTACAAACACATACATCTACCTTTATCTTTATAAATATATGGCACTTAGTTGGAACTTATATGAAATGATTTCCATGAAACAGAGCTGTTCCACTTGAGTGATTGTGACTGTATATTTAGGCCTACTACATTGTACTACAGTAGCATTTTCAAGTGAAAGTAATGCCACACGATAATATGAAAGCCCCATAGAAACAAAGACGAGACAAATTCAAGGAATAGACAGAAAAAAATCCTGGTCACCATGGGGATCGAACCGGCAACGTCTGCGTCGGCACCCATCGCCTCGCCATGAAAAGAAAGCGTGCTACCGACCGAAGCTAACTACGCTCCCTAGCATTTTCAAATGTAGTAGGCCTACATTGCATTGTCAGCTCTACATAAAAGGTACTTTACATCAACATTAATTACCTCCCTTTTATGCATTTATAACACCAAGTTACCACTGGCACAATAGTTGGTATAAAACAAGTTTTGAGTGTATTCCACAGAAGTCGTGGTCGATTGAGCAGACACATTTGTTGAATAAAGAACATTATATCTCATTTGGGAAAACTTGAAATTCAACAGGCCTACATTTAAAAGTGTAGCATAGATAGAGAGTATAAAACAAATGTCGCAGACTCTAATAATGTTATAAATTAATTCTTTGATGGAGACAAATTACAATTGATACTCTGTCGGGTGGAGTAGAAAGGAAAAATATATATATATACATATAATAATAATAATATTTAATAATAGTATCATTATATATTTTGAATTTTTATACAAAAATTAAATTGAAAGGATTAGTTTTTTTAATAGGATTCTGAAAAAAATCAATAGCCAATTCAAAGCCACTTTTTTGATTGGAATGGGACAAGGAGGTGATATTGAAAAGTAAAATTAAAACACTATAAGGCATAATGTGTGACCACACTTTGCATTTATAATACAGTCGAAACCGCTAGATTGGAACAGCACCATACCACAGAAATCGTTCCAATTAAGTGGCGTTCGATTAGGCAGCATCTGTGTAATGAACGACCTTATAGTGCATTACGCATATATGTACATGATTACGATAATTGGGAAAGGTATAATTCTTTGCAGTGTTTTAAATATAACATTATTGGTGGTTGATCCATTTTACCTTTGGTGGGTTTTTTTAACTCATTCGATACATTAAACACACCATAGAATACATTTGTATAGATTTCACATTCATAAATCTTCAATGCACATATATACATCATGCATACATGATGCAGTAGATTTCCGTCATCTAAATTCACATGTCTACACTAAGCAACGTGTGTCGTCTTTCGTTGGTCCGCCCGGACGATCACATTCAATGTGTAGCCACATCCTCAATCTGAACCTAACACCTTGCACAGCCATTCATTTCTTTCGATCATCTGATGTGAAATGATAGACGTACCTGCGGCAAAGTCTCTCCTTCACATGCATGCAATTTAGCTACCCGTGCCACCAAAACATCATATCACGTGTGAGTGAGCATAAGATAGTGTATATTGACTGCACACTTCATCTAAATTGAGCAGCTGATATATATTAGGATTTACGCTACAATGCGACCATTTTTACGCTTCAAAAGTGGCGAGTGTTTCAATGGGGAGTTTAACGCGCAAAATTATCTGCCCTTGTTTCAGAAACAGATCGGCGGTAACTCTTTTGTGTGGAACCTGAAGCCCTTGTTTTATTGTAGTAAACTATGAGGGCAGTGAGTACCCCACACCATTATTCATACATAATGATGTAATTACAAAATCAGTATATACTACTACTACCATTTCTACTCTTGTTAATAATCATTCTAATATTGTAAATAAAATAATGCTAATATTTGTGGTGATGATTATTATTGATAATAAGAGGAGAAGGAGAAGGAACAGGATGACCACTGGTAATGATAATAACAAAAACTAGAAATAATAGAGTAGTAGTACATAACATTCTAGGTATTTATGTTTTTATAAGTTATTGACTGGCATTTAACAATATTAACACTAGAAAAGCGACCCGCACAGCCAGCGCAATGGCTGCCACACGCCAGTTGGCTCGCTAACAGTCATAGTAATGGCTGCCACCCGCTAGTTGGCTCGCTGACAGCCAGCACAATGGCTGCCACACACTAGTTGGCTCGCTGACAGTCATCGCCGCAGCGCGAGGCTGCCCACCAAGTTTCACTAGTTCACGGGGAAGTGTGACTTCTGACCAAGCCATCACCAATCTAGATTGAATTCAGTCGCATGGCCACCATCTGGTCTCACCCAAGCCAAGCCAAACTGGAATGATTCCATTCTTTTCAATTTAGTAGGAGAGGAGACAACAAGACCAATTAGGTATCTGTGCAAACACACATTCTTATTATCAGCTCAATCACACACACTCTCAAATCGGACCAGCTCACATTTACACCTCTCTGGCGATAGACTTGTCCTAGTAGGATCGTTTCATTTTACACTAGGGGTGACCAATAAATGAAAGTTGTATAACAAGCCTACTTCACGCATAGTACAGCTGTTAGCATCCCTATTACCAGTTGTTCAAGACAAAGATAATGATGGACACACCCCTTTAGACAGACTCAACCGAAGGCCTTTTTGATGTAAGCTTATGAGCCTGCACGTGTCCTTTTTCCTGTTTACTAAATGATTAACCAATCAGACAGCATTATTTTAAAAGAGGATTAAAAGAGGATGAGCGGAAGACAGTAAGAGGGTAACAAGAAAGAGGAATATTCAGGCCTCTCTTGACCCGTCCTTCCTTCCCGGCAAATGACAGGCATCGCGGTGAGAGGTTTGTAGCAGGCAAACAGTAAATCTCGGGCGTACCGCTGAGCAGAGCGCTGTAACAAACCGGCATTTACCGGTCATAGCCTTACTAAGGTCAATATATTATCTATTTTCTTTGTTTGCACTGAGTTACATTGATGCACATTTTCTTTGTTTGCACTGAGTTACATTGATGCACAGCCTCACATTCTATGTGAAAGTATTTTATAGGATTTTGCATTGACGACGCAAAAGTGTTACCACGGCCAATTACGTGAGGCCTAATCGGAATACCTGAAACGAGCTAAACGCACCTATAGTTTAACATTTTGATCCATATTCATAAAATGTAATTTAGTATATTTTGTGAAGTCTGTGTTCAATTCTCAAATCCTCTAACAAATTATTACATGTCTCAACCTTACAAGTTTAAACTTTTTTTCTTCTTTTTTTTTTTGTTGTGTCCTATTTTTTTCAACTCGTTCATTGGACAGAAGAACATCTACATCCAGAACTAAAACCTAATGTAAATAGACATCTGGCACAGGAGATACAACATATGTATATATTTATTTACAAGAGTGATATATATATAAAAATCTCAATTAATTGTTAATTAGATTCTATGGCAACACAAGATAGTCGGACTTGAGCAATCTGATTTCTTAAGTTTGAAATGGTGAAAATGCAAGCCCGAATAAGTAGATCTAGCGCTCTGCTCTCCCGGCTGGCACTGGCAAAAATAAGTCATGAAATGACACGCATAGGATGTCGAAGATGCCATAGCAACTATTTTCCCACAATTTTATGATGTGTTATATCTAATTAAATCTAGTCATATATATGTTGATTGACATGTTTAGATAGTTAACATGTAAGTCAGCGCATTATACGTCTTCTGCTGTCACTATGATAGCACTAGTAAAAAACAGCAGCGCAAAAGAGTTACCACCGATAGGAAAACGCGCAATGCATCATGGAACAGATTGGCAGTAGGAACTAAACGCCTCATTAAACAGTATAAAAATTTATATAATTTTCATAGAAAGAATTGTCCCAGAGGTATCGTTCCCATTAAGTGGTTGTTTCAATTAAACAGCATTCCAATTATTGGCTTAGGCTATTAGTATTACACACCAATGAGCTCAGTTTACAAGAGCTTAGCTACACCAATGAAGCTAAGGGATCAAATGCTGTCTGCAACAATAAAAGTGCTTATTTTTCCCAAATTTTATAACTAATATAGAAAGAAAGAAAGAATAATGTTCCACTTCTGGCTACATTACAGTACCATATGAGTACCATCAAATAATTCTTCAGTAATACTTTTAAAACAGGCTGTTTATTTGCACCCGGAGGCAAATAATGGAATATCGTTATTTGCACCCGGGAGGGCCAATAAACAAAAAATGTTACATCTTCCTCCCATTTTCCTCTTGGTCTTCCCCTACCTCTTCTGCCCTGAAGAGTATAACTTTTGCCAGTGTATAATGTCGTTTCAAGTGACCAACATCTTTTTATAGCATAAAATGTATCCCTTAACCTTAGTAAATAAATCAACACAATAGATTACAAAAGAATGGAAATAGATTATCTACCTTGAGCATCAGATCTGGGGTGAAACACTGTTAGTATTAGGCATCCTCTCAGTTTCAGTGTCCTGGGTAGGTCTATAAAAGCTATGATTTAAAAAAAAACGTGAAGAGATCCTTTGATTCTAGATTTCCGGTGAAAATCAAAGCTGTAGAGACCTCTAATATCTAAGCTAAAACCCGTAGATCTAGAACCTTGCTCCTGTCTAGATTTTCGACTTCAGTGAATCTAAGACCTCAGGATCTAAATTTGAGTCAAGACAGGTCCTGCGCTAAAAAGTATGATGTAGTGTCCGAAAGATCATCCGCATGCGTCATCTAATCTGGTTTTGTCGACGATAAACGATTGACGTATTCGAGTGTATGATAGTATGATACCGACACGATGCATCTAGATCTAAGTCTCAATTTAGATCTATTAATGTGATTAGTTGGATGTTATTTAGAAAGATCCAGATAATCTAGATCACATGAAGGTTAGTATTTAGTACGTGTGATATTGTTTGAACCACTTCCTTCTTGGCCGCTCGTTGTAGAGTTTATTCCTTTTGACTCCGCTCTATTACTCCCTCCCATTGAAGGTTTTCAGAAAGTCACATGATCATCACGAGACTTCCTCAATCATAACACGGGCAGATCCTTTCAAACTCAACCTTTGACTCTTCACCTTTCTTTTTCAATGTTAGTTTCCGGATCTCCGATTCACTTCTTTCAACTTTTGTTTCTTCAGTCCTTAATCATAGTAGTTGTGTTGAGAGTTCAAATTATCAATGGGGATTTTTGTTTGTTTCTGTTAATTTACCTTGTTTTTGTTTTGTTTTTGTTTTGTATTGAGTTGGGTGTTTTTGTTCGCAGGGGGGGGGGGGGGGGGGGGGGGGTTGTGTTTTGTTTTAGGTTTTGTTGTGTCGTTTGGTACAAAGGGTTTTTGCTTCGTTACTGCTGTTGATTTGTACAAGTGTACATCGTACTTAATCTAGATCAAGGGTCACTATTGTGACTTCCGTGAATGCTTTCTGTGCCCGCTGAATCATACGGAATTTCGCCCAGAAAATATTAGATTCTCTTCTTAGTAACTTTCGTTCCCCAAAATCCAATCAGTTCATCTATCCTATAACCTGAGCCCTGACCACATTTGACCTTCTTTATCTTTTATTGGCACTAGAAAGAAATATCCTCTCCCTTCTCACACCAATCGTTCATCGTTAGACATAATGTTATGAATATATTCAATGATTTTCCAGACCCGACGTCCGACATTGACACTATCAACATCAGTATTAATAAACATGATAAATTCATCATTATCCTCGTTTTCATCTTCGTTATCATAATCCTCATCATCCACGCCACCTTGATAGCTAACTAAACAGAGAGAGAGAGAGAGAGAGAGAGAGAGAGAGAGAGAGAGAGAGAGAGAGAGAGAGAGAGAGAGAGAGAGAGACAGACAGACAGACAGACAGACAGACAGACAGACAGACAGAGACAGAGACAGACAGAGACAAAGAGAGACAGAGATAGAGAGAGAGACATAGAGAGAGACGCAGGCAGACATACATATATAGACAGACAGGGCAGACAAACGGATACACAGAGAGACAGAAAGACAGATAAACAGACAGACAGACAAAGATACGGAGGTGGAAACAGAGACAGAGAGGTAGGCAAATAATAATAATAATAATAATAATAATAATAATAATAATAATACCTTTATTCATCCAAAGAAGGAAATTACATTCTGCTCCCCATAAGTAAGTTTAAAAATTATAATACATAGATCTATTCATTATTAAAATTGCTAAACATCAATGCAGTAATATAATAAGGAATAAAGTAAATTTGTTGGTTGGAAATGTCGTAACAAAACTTCTCAAATGCAGTTTCTACGTGGTAGTAGTAGTAGTAGTAGCCGTAGTAGTAGTAGCAGTAGTAGCCTAGTAGTAGCAGCCTAGTAGTAGCAGCAGTAGTAGTAGTAGTAGTAGTAGTAGTAGTAGTAGTAGTAGCAATAGTAGTAGAAGTAGTAGTAGTAGTAGCAATAGTAGTAGAAGTAGTAGTAGTAGTAGCAATAGTAGTAGTAGTAGTAGTAGTAGTACTAATAGTAATGGTAGTGGCAGTGGTAATAGCAGTAGTAGTAGCAATAGTAGTAGTGGTATTCGTAGCAGTAGTATTCGTAGTAGTTGTAGTCGTAGAAGTAGTAGGTGGTAGCAGCAGTAGTTGTAATAGTAGCAGCAGTAGTAGTAGTAGTAGTAGTAGTAGTAGTAGTAGTAGTAGCAGTAGTAGTAGTAGTAGTAGTAGTGGTAGTAGTAGTAGTAGTTGTTGTTGTAGTAATAGTAGTAGTTGTAGTAATATACTAGTGGCAGTAGTAGTTGTAGTTCTTTTTACTAGTAGTAATAGTTGTAGTAGTGGATTAGTAGTAGTAGCAGTAGTATTAGTAGTAGTAGTAGTAGTAGCAGTAGTAGTAGTAGTAGCAGCAGTGGTAGTAGCAGCAGCAGTAGCAGTAGCAGTAGTAGCAGTAGCAGTAGTAGTAGCAGTAGTAGCAGTAGTAGCAGCAGTAGTAGAGTCTAGTAGAAAAGTAGATGTAGTAGAAGTTGTAGTGGTAGTAGTAATAGTAGTAGTAGTGGTGGGGGTAGTAGTAGTAGTAGTAGTAGTAGTGGTGGTGGTAGTAGTAATAGTACTGGTGGTGGTGGTGGTAATAGTAGTAGTAGTAGTAGTAGTAGTAGTAGTAGTAGTAGTAGGTGTAGTAGTAGTAGTAGTAGAGGTAGTAGCAATAGTAGTAGGGGGTGAGTAGGACATCAATTAGGAACATACTTTAAAGCAGTCTCCTTTCCTGAAATACAAGAATTATTAATCTCATATAAGAATTGACAGAACATGAAATGTCAATAAAATTTATTTGAAAAGTAGCAGCCGTGCAACAACCAGGGGAAAAGATGCGGGGCCCAGCGATGAAGAAGAACAGAATATTATTATATTAAGATCGAATATTCCTTGAGCAAGCTAATGAAAAGCATAAAAACAACCAAACAAAACAAATAAAACAAAAGAAAAAAGACACCAAAAACACAAAAACATAAAAACAGAACAACATTAAAAATCAATAACCCCCCCCCACCTCCCCCCCCCACCCCCCCCCCCAAAAAACCCCAAAAAAACCCCCCAACAAAAACAACAACACAAAACAAGAGCAACAACAACAACAACAAAATAAGCAAAACAAAATCAAAACAACAAACTAACACAAACACAAAAGACAACCCCCCCCTCCAACCCCTCCCCAAACAAATCAGAACAAGAATAAAAACACATAACCAAACAAAACAACACATTCATGTCGATTATCGACACGTATTCCCACTTGTTTGACAGAGTTATCAATCGTCTTTGTGCACGACTCTCTGCCTGGTGATAACAAAAACAATTAGTTTGGTACTTGCGTGCGTGCGTGCCTGCGTGCATATGTGTGTATGTGTGCGTGTGTATGAATGTTGGTCTGTCTGTGTGCGTCAGCAATCTGCGCTCATGAGCGTGAATCAACCTGATATCGAGATCACGATCTACTTTAGATAAATGTTCTTATTTTAGATTTCTTGTGGTATTAATAATAGTGATAATCATAATAATAGCACGCTCTCGTGTGTCCATCTTAGCCCTTCGTTCCATCCGTTTAATGTGCATGTGTGTGTGTGTGTGTGTGTGTGTGTGTGTGTGTAATGTGTGGACGTCACTATCATTAGCATAACCATTTGTTTACTCCAAAGTCAACCAAGGCTTTGAAATACACATAACCATTTGTTTACTCCAAAGGCAACCAAGGCATTGAAATACCCATAACTATTTGTTTACTCCAAAGGCAACCAAGGCTTTGAAATACGCAAACCATTTGTTTACGCAACCAAGGCTAACCATTTGTTTACTCCAAAGGCAACCAAGGCTTTGAAATACGCATAACCATTTGTTTACTCCAAAGGCAACCAAGGCTTTGAAATACGCATAACCATTTGTTTACTCCAAAGGCAACCAAGGCTTTGAAATACGCATAACCATTTGTTTACTCCAAAGGCAACCAAGGCTTTGAAATACACATAACCGTTTGTTTACTCCAAAGGCAACCAAGGCTTTGAAATACGCATAATCATTTGTTTACTCCAAAGGCAACCAAGGCTTTGAAATACACATAACCGTTTGTTTACTCCAAAGGCAACCAAGGCTTTGAAATACACATAACCGTTTGTTTACTCCAAAGGCAACCAAGGCTTTGAAGTACGCATAACCGTTTGTTTACTCTAAAGGAAAACAAAGCTTTGAAATACACATAACCATTTGTTTACTCTAAAAGAAAACAAAGCTTTGAAATACACATAACCATTTGTTTACTCTAAAAGAAAACAAAGCTTTGAAATACGCATATCGATTTGTTTACTCTAAAAGAAAACAAAGCTTTGAAATACGCATATCGATTTGTTTACTCTAAAGGCAACCAAGGCTTTGAAATACAAGAAAATATAATTTGTATATTTCCCATCATTTGATATTCAAAGATTTTAAGTTTGTAGGAAGATGCCCGTTGCATCCGCTTTTATGTTGTTGTTATTGTTGTTTTTCTTTAAGGAATGCAATCTACATGAGAATAATAGTAGACATATTACTGTAGTAGTAGTAGTAGTAGTAGTAGAAGTAGTAGTAGTAGTAGTAGTAGTAGCAGTAGTAGTAGCAGTAGTAGTAGCAGCAGCAGCAGCAGCAGCAGTAGTAGTAGTAGTAGTAGTAGTAGCAGCAGCAGCAATAGCAGCAGCAGCAGCAGCAGTAGCAGTAGTAGCAGTAGCAGCAGTAGTATAAGTAGCAGTAGCAGTAGCAGTAGCAGCATAGTAGTAGTAAGCAGCAGCAGCAGTAACAGCAGCAGTAGCAGTAGCAGCAGCAGCAGCAGCAGCAGCAGCAGTAGCAGCAGTAGCAGCAGCAGCAGTAGATGTAGTAGCAGCAGCAGCAGTAGTAGCAGCAGTAGTAGCAGCAGTAGCAGCAGCAGCAGCAGCAGCAGCAGCAGCAGCAGCAGCAGCAGCAGTAGCAGCAGCAGTAGTAGTAGTAGTAGTAGTAGTAGTAGCAGCAGCAGCAGTTGCAGTAGCAGTAGCAGCAGCAGCAGCAGTAGTAGTAGTAATAGCAGCAGCAGCAGTAGTAGCAGTAGTAGCAGCAGCAGCAGCAGCAGCAGCAGTAGTAGTAGTAGTAGTAGTAGCAGTAGTAGTAGTAGCAGTAGTAGTAGCAGTAGTAGTAGTAATAGTAGCAGTAGCAGTAGTAATAGTTGTAGTAGCAGTAACAGCAGTAGCAGCAGTAGTAGCAGTAGTAATAGTTGCAGTAGCAGTAGTAGTAGTAGCAGTAGTAGTAGTAGTAGTAGTAGCAGTAGTAGCAGTAGTAGCAGTAGTAGTAGTAGTAGTAGTAGTAGTAGTAGCAGTAGTAGTAGCAGTAGTAGTAGTAGTAGTAGTAGTAGTAGTAGTAGTAGTAGTAGTAGTAGTAGTAGTAGTAGTAGTAGCAGTAGCAATAGCAGTAATAGTAGTAGCAGTAGTAATAGCAGTAGTAGTAGTAGTAGCAGTAGTAGTAGTAGTAGTAATAGTAGTAGTAGCAGTAGCAACAGCAGTAGCTTTGTTGATGACGAGGGAATATACTGTGGCTATTACCTTGGTGATCACGAGAGAAGGTAATTGTGACTATTACTTCGTGGATCACGAGAGAAGGCAATTGTGACTATTACCTTGTTGATCACGAGAGAAGGTAATTGTGATTATTACCTTGTTGATCACGAGAGAAGGTAATTGTGACTATTACTTCGTTTGATCACGAGGGAATATATTATGAAACAAACAAAATTATTTCAAGGTTAAGCTCGAGCATTGTATTCCAAATCTCAATTAACGTGCTAACTCACAGAACGAGAATAATATATTGCCTATAATCAAGGTAACATACAAACCAAAGAACAAAACAAAACAAAAGGCACCCGGAGAACATTTCCAACAGCCACGGAGACATTTAAACAAAATTATTTAAGTAACTTAAATTTATTCCTAGTAAAATAAGCGGGAAAAAATGTACCAATTGCTATGAATTTCAGTCACTTGATGAATATCATAAAAATCATGCAAATGATGTAAATGGGTGTAAATTCCAAATGTATTGATTGTAGAAGAGCAGCAAAACAAAAACACTATCAAAATAGTAAAGAAAAATACAAACAATGTTATCAGGATTTTTAAAGAGAAATCCTTATTATCATAATAAAAAAATAAAAGTATAAGAATATTTGACTATCTAAAATTCATCCTATAAAAAATGGCTTCTATAAAAAAAAAAATTACTGGTTGTAATGCTACTAAATTTATTATTGATTATGGAAAAGATAAATCAAAGAAAGATGGAGTTAAGTCTCAATGTAAAACATGTCGATCAAAAGCCGAGGTGCAAAGTAGAAAAGACAAAACGAAGGAATAAATAAAATGTGATCCAGAAGAGATGAACAAACGTAATAGTAAATACATATTATTTAAGAAAATGAATTATTAGAGAAAATAAAATATTATGATGATAAGATAGAGAATGCAAAGTCTGAAACGTTGAGAGATAAATACATGGATCTTTATAATGAAGAAGTAATTAAAGTTAGAAATTAAACGACATAATCCAGAGTCCCAATAGATACATCGGGTACTAATAAAAGAGTCCCAAGAAATGCATTGGATACTAAAAATTACCAAATAAATAAATTGGGTACTCAAAAACAGTTCACATAAACACAATGGATGCTAAGAAAGTACCAATAAATACATTGGGTACTAAATTCACACACAATGGATGCTAAGAAAGTACCCATAAATACATTGTTCAGAAACAGTTCAAAAACACAATGGATGTTAAGAAAGTACCCATAAATACATTGGGTACTCAGAAACAGTTCACATAAACACAATGGATGCTAAGAAAGTACCAATAAATACATTGGGTACTCAGAAACAGTTCACATAAACACAATGGATGCTAAGAAAGTACCCATAAATACATTGGGTAGTCAGAAACAGTTCACATAAACACAATGGATGCTAAAAAGTACCCATAAATACATTGATACTAAAAAAGTACCCATAAATACATTGGGTACTCAGAAACAGTTCACATAAACACAATGGATACTAAGAAAGTACCAATACATACATTGGGTACTAAGAAAAAACCCATAAATACATTGAGTACTTAGAAACAGTCACCATAAATACGTTGGATGCTAAGAAAGTGTCAATACATACATTGGGTAGTCAGAAACAGTTCACATAAACACAATGGATGCTAAGAACGTACCAATAAATACATTGGGTACTCAGAAACAGTTCACATAAACACAATGGATACTAAGAAAGTACCCATATGGAGAGAGACATGCAGAGCATGGAGAGCAAGGAGAAAACTTGGAGAGCATGGAGAGAGACACGGAGAGACAGGGAGAGAGACAGGGAGAGAGACAGGGAGAGAGACATGGAGAGAGACAGGGAGAGAGACATGGAGAGAGACATGGAGAGAGACAGGGAGAGAGACAGGGAGAGAGACAGTGCATGGCGAGAGACGAGGAGAGCATGGTGAAAAACGGGAGAGCATGAAGAGAGACGAGACATGGAGAGAGACATGGAGAGAGACATGGAGATCATGGAGAGAGACATGGAGAGAGACAGGGAGAGAGACATGGAGAGACACATGGAGAGAGAGACATGGAGAGAGACAGGGAGAGAGACAGGGAGAGAGACGGGGAGTGCATGGCGAGAGACGAGGAGAGCATGGTGAAAAACGGGGAGAGCATGAAGAGAGACGACATGGAGAGAGACATGGAGAGAGACATGGAGATCATGGAGAGAGACATGGAGAGAGACATGGAGAGAGACATGGAGAGAGACAGGGAGAGAGACATGGAGAGACACATGGAGAGAGACAGGGAGAGAGACATGGAGAGAGACATGGAGAGAGACAGGGAGAGAGACAGGGGAGTGCATGGCGAGAGACGGGGAGAGCATGGCGAAAAACGGGGAGAGCATGAAGAGAGACGGGGAGACATGGAGAGAGACAGGGAGAGAGACATGGAGATCATGGAGAGAGACATGGAGAGAGACATGACATGGAGATCACATGGAGAGAGACATGGAGAGAGACATGGAGAGAGACATGGAGAGAGACAAGGAGATCATGGAGAGAGACATGGAGATCATGGAGAGAGACATGGAGAGAGACATAGAGAACATGGAGACAGACATGGAGAGCATGGAGAGAAACATGGAGAGAGACATGGAGATCATGGAGAGCATGGAGAGAGACATGTAGATCATGGAAAGCTTGGAGAGAGACATGGAGAGAGACATGGAGAGCATGGAGAGAGACATGGAAAAGATGGAGAGAGACATGGAAAAGATGAGAGAGACATGGAAAACATGGAGAGAGACATGGAGGGAACACGGGAGAGACATGGAGAGAGACATGGAGAACACGGAGAGGGACATGGAGAGAGACATGGAGAACACGGAGAGAGACATGGAGGGACATGGAGAACAGGAGAGAGACATGGAGAGAGACATGGAGAACACGGAGAGGGACATGGAGAGAGACATGGCGAGCACGGAGAGAGATATGGAGGGAGACATGGACAGGAGAGAGACATGGAGAGAGACATGGAGAGCATGGAGAGAGGAGAGACATAGAAAGAGACATGGACAGCATGAGAGACATGCAGAGACATGGAGAGAGACTTGGAGAGCATGGAGAGAGACATGGAGAGCACAGAGAGCATGGGGAGGGGAGAGACATGGAGAGAGACATGGAGAGACATGGAAAGCATGGAGAGCATGGAGAAAGACATGTAGAGCATGGAGAGACATGACATGGAGAGAGACATGAAAAGCATGGAGAGAGACATGAGAGCATGGAGAGCATGGAGAGAGACATGGAGAGAGACATGGAAAAGACATGGAGAGAGACATGGAAAGCATGGAGAGCATGGAGAAAGACATGTAGAGCATGGAGAGAGACATGAAAAGCATGAGAGAGACATGGAGAGGAGAGAGTCATGAAGAGCATGGAGAGAGACATGATAAGCATGGAGAGAGACATGGAGAGAGACATGGAGAGAGACATGGAGAGAGACATGGAGAGAGACATGGAGAGAGACATGGAGAGAGACATGGAGAGAGACATGGAGACAGACATGAAGAGCACATGGAGAGAGACATGAGAGAGACATGGAGAGAGACATGGAGAGAGACATGGAGATATATTGAGAGCATGGAAAGAGACATGGATAGAGACATGAGCAGGAGAGACATGGAGAGAGACATGGAGCATTGAGAGAGACATGGAGAGAGACATGGAGAGAGACATGGAGAACACGGAGAGGGACATGGGGAGAGACATGGAGAACACGGAGAGAGACATGGAGAGAGAGACAACACGGAGAGACATGGAGGGAGAGAGACATGGAGAGACACGGAGAGAGACATGGAGAGAGAGGAGAGCATGGAGAGAGATATGGAGAGCATAGAAAGAGACATGGACAGCATAGAGAGAGACATGCAGAGGACGGAGAGCAAGGAGAGAGACTTGGAGAGCATGGAGAGAGACATGGAGAGAGCACAGAGAGACATGGAGAGCTTGGAGAGCATGGGGAGAGACATGGAGAGAGACATGGAGAGAGACAGGAAAGCATGGAGAGCATGGAGAAAGACATGTAGAGCATGGAGAGAGACATGAAGAGATGGAGAGAGACATGAAAAGCATGGAGAGAGACATGGAGAGAGGAGAGAGACATGGAGAGAGACATGGAGAGAGACATGGAGAGAGAGACATGGAAAGCATGGAGAGCATGGAGAAAGAGACAGGGAGAGCATGGAGAGAGACATGAAAAGGGAGAGAGTCATAGGAGCATGGAGACATGAAGAGCACGGAGAGAGACATGATAAGCATGGAGAGAGACATGGAGAGAGAGACATGGAGAGAGCATGGAGAGAGACATGGAGAGAGACATGGAGAACAACATGGAGAGAGACATGGAGAGAGACATGGAGAGAGACATGGAGAGCATGAAAATGGGAGAGAGAGCATGAAGAGAGAGAGAGAGAGAGAGAGAGAGAGAGAGAGAGAGAGAGAGAGAGAGAGAGAGAGAGAGAGAGAGAGAGAGAGAGAGAGAGAGAGAGAGAGAGAGAGAGAGAGAGAGAGAGAGAGAGAGAGAGAGAGAGAGAGAGAGAGAGACGGAGAGAGAGAGAGACTGGGAGAGCATGAAAAGAGACAGGAGAGACATGGAGAGAGACGGGGAGAGCATGGAGAGAGACGGGGAGAGCATGAAGAGAGACGGGAGAGCATGGAGAGAGACGGGGGGAGAGCATGGAGAGATGGAGAGAGACGGGGAGAGCATGGAGAACATGGAGAGAGACGGGGAGAGCATGGAGAGCATGGAGAGAGACGGGAAGAGCAT
Source organism: Doris montereyensis (assembly GCA_037039925.1). Taxonomy (NCBI): domain Eukaryota; kingdom Metazoa; phylum Mollusca; class Gastropoda; order Nudibranchia; family Dorididae; genus Doris; species Doris montereyensis. Next base: position 122,229 of record JAXRKP010000881.1, on the reverse strand, counting down.
GGAGAGAGAGAGAGAGAGAGAGAGAGAGAGAGAGAGAGAGGAGAGAGAGAGAGAGAGAGGAGAGAGAGAGAGAGAGAGAGAGAGAGAGAGAGAGAGAGAGAGAGAGAGAGAGAGAGAGAGAGAGAGAGAGAGAGAGAGAGAGAGAGACGGTGAGAGCATGGAGAGAGACGGGGAGAGAGAGAGACGGGGAGAGCATGTAGAGAGAGAGCATGGAGAGAGGGAAAGCATGTAGAGAGACGGGGGAGAGCATGGAGAGGAGAGAGACGGGAGAGCATGGAGAACATGGAGAGAGACGAGAGAGCATGCGAGAGATGGAGAGATGAGAGAGAGAGAGAGAGCATGGAGAGAGAGAGAGAGAGAGAGAGAGAGAGAGAGAGAGAGAGAGAGAGAGAGAGAGAGAGATGAGAGAGATGGAGAGAGAGAGAGATGAGAGAGAGAGAGAGAGAGAGAGAGACAGAGAGCAGAGACAGAGAGAGACAGAGACAGAGACAGAGACAGAGACAGAGATGGGGATAGCATGGAGAGAGACGGGGAGAGCATGGAGAGAGACGGGGGAGCATGGAGAGCATAGAGACAGTCGGGGAGAGCATGGAGAGGGATATGGAGAGAGACGGAGAGCATGGAGAGAGAGAACATGGAGAGCGACGGGGAGAGCATGCAGAGAGCCGGGGAGAGCATATAGAGAAACGGGGGTGCACTGAGAAAGACGAGGAGAACATAGAGAGAGATATGTAAAGAGGCGTGAAGAGCATGGAGAGAGACATGGAGAGAGAGAGGAGAGAGTGTGGAGAGAGATGGGGAGAACATGGAGAGAGACGGGTAGAGTGTGGAGAGAGACGTGGAGGAGAGCATGGAGAGATTCATGGAGAGAGACATGGAGGGAGACATGGAGAGAGACATGGAGAGACATGGAGAGCATGGATAGCATGGAGAGACATGGAGAGAGACATGGAGAGAGACATGGAGAGAGACATGGAGAGAGACATGGAGAGCATGGAGAGAGACATGGAGAGCATGGAGAGAGACATGGAGAGAGACATGGAGAGCATGGAGAGAGACATGGAGAGAGACATGGAGAGAGACATGGAGAGAGACATGGAGAGAGACATGGAGAGCATGGAGAGAGACATGGAGAGAGACATGGAGAGAGACATGGAGAGAGACATGGAGAGAGACATGGAGAGAGACATGGAGAGAGACATGGAGAGAGACATGGAGAGAGACATGGAGAGAGACATGGAGAGAGACATGGAGAGAGACATGGAGAGAGACATGGAGATATATTGAGAGCATGGAAAGAGACATGGATAGAGACATGGAGAGCATGGAAAGAGACATGGAGAGAGACATAGAGAGCATTGAGAGAGACATGGAGAGAGACATGGAGAGAGACATGGAAAGAGACATTGAGAGAGACATGGAGAGAGACAAGGAGAGCATGGAAAGAGACATGGAGAGAGACATGAAGAGCATTGAGAGCATTGAGAGAGACATGGAGAGAGACATGGAGAGCATGGAAAGAGACATGAAAAGCATGGAGAGCATTGAAAGAGGTTTAATCTCTTATTGTTGTGTTTCTGATTTTGTCTCTTTTAGTTTTCCCTACACCTCTTCTTAGATATCTCATTTCAGTTGCCTGTACTCTACTGTATTCTCTACTGTCTAAGGTCCAGGTTGCGCCGCCATAGAGGAGAGTACGACAATAAATTGTATTGTATACTGCCTTTTGGTTTTTGTTGACAATTCTTATTTACCTACACATGCATTTCCTAGATGGTTATATATATTACACTTGCCTTTTTTATTCTCTAGCTGATTTCTTCTCTTAGTTTTTGCTCTGAATTAATCATTAGTCCCAGGTAATTGTAGCTTTTGAACTTGTTCTCAATTCTCCCTGCCCAATTTAAGATTTTATGTTTTAGCTTCCTAGTTACTAGCATTGTTTTGTTTTCTTTGCATTTACTCTCATTCCTCTTTTATTTAGTTCATTGTTCATAATGTTGATATTCAGCTGAAGGTCATTTTCTGATTTTCCAAACCGAACTAAATCATCAGCAAATGAAAGCATTGATATATGTACCGTTTTGAGCTTCCCCATACCTACATTCATTTTCTTCATTTTTGAGGATGCGTTTGCGACGGAATCCATAAATGTGATTTATAAACAAAAGAGAACTTAGGTTACAACACAGTGTTACTAGTATATCTACATTAAATTCTGCAGATGTGTTTTCAGCTACTCTCACTGCACATGTTGGTTTATTGTAAAAAAAAACTTTGAATGGCTTGTATTCAATTTTGCTCTACACTGTATTCGTTTAAGGAATGCCATAGTTTGTCCCTCCTCACAGTGTCAAATGCCTTTTCTAAGTCAATAAAACACAGGTGCAAGTCAATGTTTTTTCTAAAGGAATTTTTCTATTATATGTCTAATTGTGAATATGTGGTCTTGTACACTTCTTCCTTGTCTAAATACACTCTGATGTTTTTCACTTTGATCCTCTACTCTTTTCCTTAGTCTCATTTCCAGTATCTTGGCATACAATTTTCCTGGTACGCTAAGTAATGTTATTCCTATATAGTTTGAGCATTCCATGGTTGATCTTTTCTTGTGTATTGGTACTACAGTTCCCCTTTTCCAGTCGTCTGGTACCTGTTTGGATTTCCATTCTTGTTGGCATATTGCATGTATGTAGTAATTTGTCTGCCTCTCTCCCTTGGTTTTTAATCATTTTTGGATAAACTTGATCTGCTCCTGGGGCTTTTCCTAATTTCACTTTTCTTATAGCTTTTTAAAAATTTCTTCCATTGATATATCTACATCTTCAGCTGTCTCCTCGGGATTATTTGTTACTCTCACTAATTGATCTTTACTCTTTGTTTCATATGTTCTGGAGGGATTATGTATTTGGTGAAAATACTTTCTCCATGTTTCCATAATTTCGCTGTCTTCGTTCATTTTTTCTCCATGGGCATTTTTAATTTGTCGTATTGGGCACGCTTTAGTCTTTCTCATGCTCTTCATTGCCCCCCCCAGAACAGCTTTTGATTTCCTTGATAGCTTTCTTGAAGTCTTTGTCCGAACTCTTCCCACTGTTCCTGTTTTGCTTTCCTCACTTCATCTTTGGTCATAGTTATTTTAGTCTGCTTTCTTCAGTCAGTAATCTCATTTTGGCAATCGCTAGGTAATGATCGCTAATATTTCTGCTCCTCTGTTTACTCTTGCATCCAATGTACTGTAAAAAGGGAACTGCTATTATGTAGTCTATCATTGACTTTTCACACCTGTCTTTATTTATTCTTGTATATTTGTGGATATCTTTATGAGGAAAAAAGTTGGCGATTTTCATGTTATTCTTTAGGCAAAAATCTATTAGTGTCTCTCCATTTGGAGAAGTTGTTGTCTCTCCTTCTTTACTTATTATCCCTCCTGACATTTCTATATTGTTGCCTACTCTAGGCAAATAAATTTTACTTATTACAACATAAGAATGACATATTTCTATTATGGATTCTAGAGCTAGCTTAATATAGAGTCTAGATCTTTTAGAAATTAAAAAAAATCATATAAATTTTAGACTTAATTTATAGACTTACGAGGATTGAAGATGACAGCCAAATTAAATTTTAGATATAGATCTCTATACTTGTCTACAAGGGATGAGGATGAAAACCGAAAATACTTTTGCCGATTTTGCCTCTTGCAAACCATAACAATGCTAGTAATTAAGGAAGCTAAAACACAAAATCTAAAATTGGGCAGGGAGAATTGAGAACAAGTTCAAAGCTACAAAATTACTTGGGAGTAATGATTAACTCAGAGGAAAACTGGGAGAAGAAATCAGCCAGAGAATCCAAAAGACAATGACAATATGTAACCATCTAGGAAAGGCATTTATAGGTAAACAAGAATTGTCAACAAAAAACCAAAATAGCAGTATACAACACAGTTTATTGTCCTACTCTCCTCTATGGCAGTGAAACCTGGACCTTAGACAGCAAAGAATACAGTAGAGTACAGGCAACCGAAATGAAATATCTAAGAAGATAGGTAGGGAAAACTAAAAGAGACAAAATCAGAAACACAACAATAAGAGATCAAACCAAAGCAGATAGCATAAAAAACTAAGACAGAAATGAACAAACTGAGATGGTTCGGGCATGTTAACAGAATGAATGATAATAGAATAGCTAAATCAGTATACCACTCAGTGCTAAAACTCAAGGTAAAAGACAAAAAGGAAGACCTCGGAGAAAGAGGGAAGAAGATGTAATTGAGGCATTAACGCAAAGAAATTTAACTTCCACGGAAGGAAACAGAAAATGTCGGGACAGGGCAGCTTGGAGAAAGATAATATCTGGTATATCGGAAGGTAGAGTGAGACGTGATAAAGAAAAAAAAAGAAAGAAAGCATCTAGTGACGGTGAAATTTATCAAGTTATCGATTCTTGTGAGAGAAACTTGAAAACCAATACAGTAGCCAATTATAAGGAATTATCGATCTTTTAAGATTACACGATTCTAAAAACAGCCTTCCAGGCCACATTTTAACAGTATATGTACAGTATCACCTCTAAATGTAATGTCATCAATACTGACAACGAGTACAAATTTTGATCTAAATTCTTTTACACCGCATTAACTGTGAAATAACCCTAAAATGTGCCCAGGTATTGGCGACAGTTCGAGCAGTAGAAACAGTTTTGTCCACAAGACGGCGAAAGAGTAAGCAAGGGAAGTCACTCTCTTAAAGTGCTGACATCTAATCACCTTACAATTACAACCGTTCCAAGCGAAATGACAGACGAGCCAAATCTCGACATATAAAGTTAACAACGCCACCTCCAACTAATTGAAATATTAAAGACTGACTTCATCTGTATAAGAATTTGTTTTGGACGTATTTCTGCGCTAGAGGTAAAGTAAGATGGTTTAAAACGAATGGCTATGTGCACACAATCTAAATCGGGCAGCTTTCCAAAGAAGCGTTGGTTGATATGTTAGTATGTTATGTTGGTTGTGGTGAATGTGAATGAATGGTTGAACACATCTTATCTTGAAATTATAATGAATGGTTGTTTGTTTTGCCGTTTTTTAAAAGCATTTTCCGTTGTCGAGCACACCCAAGTAGTAGAGGCTGAAGACAAATTTTATGGAAAAGATCTAGATTTAGATTCTATCTGAATTCCCAAAATCAAAGGCTTCTGAACTAGACCACTAGATCTAGTATTTTATATTATATATATTTCTAGATCAAGATTTTTAGAAGAATGTCTAGTTCTAAATCTAACCTATTTTCTAGATCTTGATCTACTTCATTCAGATTCAGACCTCTTTAAAAAAGTCTCTGTCTCAGTCTCTATTTTGCAAACATCCTGTCTGATCTGGAGACAATAGAGTCTAGAGAGGGACAGATAATCTATTTAAGCTGAACGTCTCTAACTTTGACCGCTTATATAGATCTAACTCAGGAACCACTGCACCCATAACCTCCATATTTCGCGTATATGTGAAGATTTCAAATAGCCTGCTTTAGGTCCAGAGCGAATAAACTCTTGGATCAAATCGAGGATTTTAATTGATTGGAAAAATATTTTTTTGCCTGAGATCCACGAAACCTTTTTTACTTTTATTGTTACCAGATCTGATATTTCATCTCAATTTCCTGTCATTACTAATTTATTACAATAACAAGCCTGCATAACTTCAGTGTGTTGAGTGCTAATTTGATCTAATAATCATGCTTGACATCACCCGTTCAAAATGCAGCACTCTCATCGGTAATTATTTATTTCAACCTGTAGCATTGGAAACATCTAGTACGTGTGGACCCTCTACCTTACGTTTTTTGTCCGATTTAGGAGCCATGCTCGTTGTCGTAACCGACGAACCTCGGCAGACGGCTTAGAAGTTGTTTGAGAGAATCTCAATAGCAATCGTCAGAGGCAGCGCCGCCAGTGTTCTTTCTTGTGCCACTTATGTCCTTTTACTGACAGTGCTTTCTGAGTTGACCTCATCAAAGTGCATTAGACCCAGCTTTATAATAAAATAAATCATAATCCATTATTATTTGCGGGCATGCTTGTTTGTAGATGTATGGTAGATTTCACAAAATACTCCATCCCCATTTTTCTCTTTTGTCAAAATTTGTTTTATATTTAAAAATATTTCTTACAAGGTGGAAAACAATCAGGGCTGAACAATGTTTTCTTTTTGAAAAAATAAGACCAAATTTGGTATCAAAATTTACTGTAAAGTTCCTAGATGTGGATGCCTCGTTACGGCAGTAATGTATCGTTAACGACAGTCAACCCTTGATTTCTGTAAAATTAATATATTTATTTTATATATATATGGCAGGTTTCACAAAAATGGGACCCAATGATAACTTGAACTCTTCAATTAATCTTTCTCAAAGTCTAATTGATGAATCTTCCTAATATTTGGCCCATGTATAACTTTGACATAGCAGATATAAAAAACATTATATTGTGAAATTTGCTTTCAATTTGTGTGTTTTGTGAATATTTTTTGGGTGCGGACATCAGCAATTGAGACTGATGGCATTTCCCTCTTTTTAATAAAAGTCCTTTTTCACCTTAAGGAGGTGAGGTCAACGACCTTTTATTCTGTTTTCTTTAATTCCATGTGAAAGAGAATTATTCAAGAAAAATTGGCGAGTTCTAAATTCTTTTATCTTTTGCAGTGATCACGTGAGGCAGGTCTCAGATTTTCGTTATTATGTGGTCTACAAATGAAGACACAGTAAGAGCTGAAAAAAAACAGTTGAAAAATACGTAGACGTGCTGTTTTATGAGCTGGAGTGAAAGAAAACGTATTCCTACGACCATATAGCCTGTAAAAGACACGAAAAAATCATAGGTAACTCTAAATGAGTGAGAATACCATGAGACTACTGTCACTCTGCAAAACCTTAAGCTTGGACAAAAATATTTTTTTCGATCTGAGCTCTAATAACGGTAATATTGCGTCATAGTTCATCTTGTGTAAGCCTATTGAGATGCTGACGGCCATGAGCTGACGTCCGCACTAAATGTAGACGATGATCGGCCATCAGAAAGGAGACTCTGATCAGGTTAGATTCGGAGACCGTTCAGGTTAGATTCGGTTGCATTAACAAAACCTGCTTTGGCTTATCGTGAGTGAAACTTATGTAAAGAAGTCCGGCAATCAATAGACTTTCATGATTTACTACTTTCTAATAAATAAAGACAAGATAATTGGCAATACGGGAGGTTTAGAAGTCCATTACAACGATAGTGACTCTACGTCTCCACTATGCAGTCTTCTTCGCATAACAATACAATATTACTAAAAGCACATTTAAACGAGAGAGAGAGAAAATAATACTAATAGTACATGTTCAAGTAGAGTTCAAGATTTGTCAGCCACCGCTCCCAACCCGTCCCGTATTCCGAAGCAAATATCAGTCAAATATCAACATGATGAATAATGAATGAAATAAAAGAGGAATGAGAGTAAATGTAAAGACAACCAAAACAATGCTAGTAACTAGGGAAGTTAACACACAACGTTTTAGATTGTGTAAGGAGAATTAAGAACAAGTTCATAGCTACAACTACCTAGGAGTAATGATTAACTCAGAGGGAAAACTAAGAGAAGAAATCAGCCAGAGAATCCAAAAGGCATGTGAAATATATAACCATCCAGGAAAGGCATTTGTAGGTAAACGAGAATTGTCAACAAAAACAAAATGACAGATACAACACAGTTTATTGTCCTACTTTCCTCTATGGCAGTGAAACCTGGACCTCAGATAGTAGAGAATACAGTAGAGTACAAGCAGCTGAAATGAAATAACTAAGAAGAGAAGGGAAAACTAAAAGAGACAAAATCAGAAACACAACAATAAGAATCAAACCAAAGCAGATGGCATAAAAACTAAGATAAAAATAAATCAACTGAGATGGTTTTGGCATGTTAACAGAATGAATGGCGATAGAATAGCTAAATCAGAATACAGTGCTAAATCTCAAGACCAACGGACAGACCTCGGAGAAAGTGGGAAGAAGATATAAAAGAGGCATTAAAGTAAATAAATTTAACAGTCACGCAAGGAAACAGAAACTGTCAGGACAGGGCATCCTGGAGAAAGATCATTTCGGGCATCTAAACCCATATACCGGAAGGAAGAATGGGAGATGATAAAGAAAGTAAGAAATTTCTTAAAGTCAATTTTGATTTTCGATTCTTTCCTGATTGAAATTTGTCATTCTTTTCAAACTATTTTTCTTTCATTTGTTTCATCCCGTTACAATCCAGGGATGCCTCCCGAACAGAAGGTGCAGCTTGATAGGGCTGCATGGAGTTGGACTGAAATAACTCATCACACTCAAGTCACAGACGAACATGTCAAAATAGCTTATCGATTGAATTTGACCACGTGTGAACGGGGTTCTTGCAAGTAGGTTGAATATGCCATATTTTATAATTCTTCTTCTTCTTCTTCTTCTTCTTCTTCTTCTTCTTCTTCTTCTTCTTCTTCTTCTTCTTCTTCTTCTTCTTCTTCTTCTTCTTCTTCTTCTTCTTCTTTCTTCTTCTTTCTTCTTCTTCTTCTTCTTCTTCTTCTTCTTCTTCTTCTTCTTCTTCTTCTTCTTCTTCTTCTTCTTCTTCTTCTTCTTTTTGCCTCTCAACTATGTGTGGAGCATAGGCCGCCAACAAAGAGCCGCCAGTCATCTCTATTTTTCTGTAACTCTTCCCCAGGTTTTCCATTGTGTCGTCCTTTCACTCTCAATTTCTCTGCTCCCTGTCCCATTCTTGGTCACCCTCTAAATCTTGATTCCTTTCTGGATTCCGTGACAAATGTTTTACAATGTGCCTATGTCAAATGTGTGATCATTCGTTTTTCAGGACGCATAAGTACTAAAAATATAATGTCAAACAAATTTAGTGAATTGCCCATAATATTGTGAATTATATATCGATGGTGAAAGTCGCAAACTGTGTAGGTCTAAAATTAGTAACACCTTTTTTTGCTTTTTTAACATAAGAAAGCCCCTATGTTTCATCTAGTTAGGATTCCGTGGCACAAGAACCATTAAAACCCATCCATGTTATATGAGCAATCCGTGTACTCCTTTTGGGTCTACCTTTTGATACTTGCAAACCGGTATGTGTGTGAAAATAGATTAAAAAGCACACATCGTTTTCTTTGATTTTCTCAAAACATGCAAAGTTGAACTTACAGTTTTTGTGACTTTCACTGTCGACATGATTTCTCCACCTGTTGTGTAATGTGTAAAACAAATATGGTCAGCTATTTGAGAACCACTGATCTAAATCAATCAATCATCACATTTTTGCATATATATATAGCCTCATTTTGTTTGACTTCTCACATTCTTGTGGTTCTAATTGCAAAGATTTGTTTTTTCTGATGTGTCTATTTATTATTATCGTAATTTTCTCATGAAAACATAATGCTGTCATGTGTGTAGGAATGAAAATAAATGTGAATCTCTTTACCCCCCCCCCCTCTTTCCTATCTCCTCTCTCTCTTTTCCCCCACAGGCGTAACTGCAAGGGAAACCCATTCTGTCTCAACAATTTGGGAGAAAAGAAGTGGCTTGGCCAGCTGGACGAGAGCAAATTTCAGCAATTCAATCCTGAGGAGTCACGACGGCAAGAGGTTCTGTTCTGTTTTGTTTCAAATTTGATTTTTAGGTATCTGTTGTGTCTTCACTAGCTCGGATTTTATTGCTACTTGCGGATGAATGTGTGTCATTATATTTCACTTTATTTCTGTTTTTCTTCTTGCCACTTTTATCTTGCTCATATCAGGGATGTAAATCTTTCAGATTTCCTCGGATTTTAGATTATTTGAGGTTTTCTACTTTTAACATATTTTTCTTTTAAGTTTCCTTTTTTTCCCTTTTACTAAAATACTTCTATGTTCGCTGCGGTGAGATGGTTTAGCACGACAGGATAAAATTCATGATTCTAGGCTCATCGCCGATTTTCATACTAGTCATAAGCGGAATCATGCTGCTTCATTTTCACACGAAATACAATTTTCACACTGATCCGTGAGGCCCTACTGCTCACACGAGAAGATTCCAGGTTTAAAAATCAGAACCTTCTTTATTTCCATTCAGATTTTTCAGACTACAGACTTTTTAGTCTGAAATCTACTAATGCATTTGTTGAGGATTTTGGGATAGATTTAGCTAAATTAGCATAGCCTCTATCAATGTTGAGAGGCAGTGACATTGATTTGCGGTCAATGATTTTTCATTCTTTCATTCTAGGAAAATCAAAGCTAAGTCATTTTACATTCCTATTGCGTTATTTGCGATTTATGTTGTCCTATTTGTGGGTTATTGGGATTTAATACTCTAATCTACATCTAGAGCTAGATAAGCTTAAGATCGATCTGCGTGAATGAAGTGACCTAGATTCTAGGTCTAGATTTTGGTGACGTTCCAGAGAAATTGATATCTAGATTCTAGATGGATAGAGAGATCTTGAAAATAAGCGCACACTTGATTCTTTTAGATGTAGATTCTAGACAGACAGGCTATTTTATGATAGATCTGGATTTAGTCTAGTAAGATCTAGGTATATCTAAGTCTAATTGTTATCTAGAGGCCTAGAAACTACGAGAGTAGATTTATATTTCTAGGTCTAGAATTTGTCACACCCATTTTCTTCAGTAACTTTAGTAGAGCTAGAGTTAGATTTCTAGATCTGCTTGGTAGCCTAGTTAATAGAATCAGAATTGATTTAGAATTTTGCTATAACTCTTATAATAACAAGCAAATCTTCAAAACAGCTAACTCTAGATCTAGGTTAATGGTAAGCTAGCTCCAGAATGTAGATCTAGACAATTTAACAAATTGGGAATGACCTGTCAGAAGTTTAGGTCTATTGATCGGGATTCGCCAGTAGATGTGATTGATCTAAGTTCTAAGAACAAATTCAGATGGGAATAGCTGTCAACTTAAGATTGTAATTATGATTTCCTTTCTAGTTATATCAGAAAGGTTGAAAAAGATGGCACTGCAGGGTGCTGTTATTGTAAGTGTGAGATTAGATATGGTACAGGAGGTGTTCAGTGTCTGAAAGTTTCACATTTTAGACTTTCAGAGTTTTTTTTCATTCGCCATTTACAACACTCATATCTTACTGTTGCAGCACAGGCGGGTGGCGAACAGGATGCTGTGGGTTTGATTTCATTTGATTTACCCGCATCCAACAACTAAGGTGATCTCAGAGTTTTTGGTAGGATTCTTTAATTTTGCCTGGACTGCTCTAAAACAGCCAAGGGATCTCCTAACGTGCACAGGGTGTTGTGATTTGCACACGGGACCTCCTTTTTATCATCCGTCTCCAAGGGGTGTAGAGTTTGCTCGAAAAAACTAAAGAAAAATTTTCAAGCCTCCATGGGGCTCGAACCCACCTTTGGTTGAGAGGCTGACACCTTGCCTCTGGACTACCGGGTCCCCCCTCGCTGTGGGTAGGCCCTGCTTCTTTCCTTTTGTTCTTTTATATGTGCCTCAGATCTTGCTGTTTCCTCTGAATTCATTTTGAGATCACCGCATGTGATGTATGCAGTAAAAGTACAATCAATCTATCTTGGCTTTAGCTCTTTCTGTTTTTCAGTCTGTTTGTCTGTCTCTTTGTGTCTTTAAAAAAAATTTCTGTCGACTGTCTGTCTCATTCTCTCTCTCTCTCTCTTACTCTCTGTCTGTCTCTTTTTCTCTCTCAAATTTATATCACAAGCCTTATTGGTTTGTTTTTCTGTCTATCTGTCCATCTCTTTTCCATCTCACACACACTCTCTCTGTCTGTATGTATGTCTGTCTGTCTGTCTCTCTCTCTCTCTCTCTCTCTCTCTCTCTCTCTCTCTCTCTCTCTCTCTCTCTCTCTCTCTCTCTCTCTCTCTCTCTCTATCTATCTATCTATCTCTCTCTCTCTCTCTCTCTCTCTCTCTCTCTCTCTCTCTCTCTGTCTCTCTCTCTCTCTCTCTCTCTCTCTCTCTCTCTCTCTCTCTCTCTCTCTCTGTCGTTCTCTCTCTCTCTTGCTTTGCTTTCATTATGTCTCGAAGCACTTTTTCATGCTACTTTTATAACTGTTTTCACTAAACAGGGAAATTTTGTTGGCTTGAAGAATTTAGGAGCAACATGCTACGTGAATACATTTTACAGTTGTGGTTTCACAATCCTACAGTCCGAAAAGCTGTCTACGAATGGCGTGACTTCCTGACTGAGGATGTCTATGGTAAATTTGTTGACTGTTATGTCATTTCATTCTCCTGATTCAAGATTTATGCTCACAACAACTGATGTTAACTCATAGACTATCCACTGTCCGACACAAGGTTATGGCGTGGGTACCCAAAAAAATAGGGCGTTTAAAAAATTTGTAACTTTTTTATTTGTTATCATTTTCTCTTCATTTTTTAAACACAGTGTTCATAAGATGAGATCAAACGTTATCTTGGCACCAATAAAAATCGGCTTTATGTCGTTGGTTTGTCTGGGTGGGGATGAGTGAAAGGGTGAAATTGAGAAGCTAAAATCTTTTTTTAGGCGGAGACTCCATTCACACAATACACTACTTCCATCAGTAAATAGATGAAAACAATGATTGGAAAAGAGTCGGTAAATGATCAACAACAGTGCGATCTACGCTGTTTCTGACTTGTAGATCTACTTGTAGTACTAGTGGTTGTCGTTGTTTTGTACGTTGGCAGAGAAAACGGGTTTAGCTGAAGGCTTACGATGCCAGCAAAAAAAAATCAAAAAAATCAACTGTTCACGTTAGAGAGCTCATTCCGGTATGAAACGAAAGTAGAATAATAAGCCTAGAAGATGCTCCTTACACTTAATCGCGTACACGCAATCTCTCTACAGTTATGAACCGGCAATGCTATGACTGGACATGTGCAACAGTTGTACTATGGCGTAAGTGTAGCGTGATCGCACCTGTGCGACAATGGTGGTCTATGACTTAATATATGTATATAGATATTTTTAATTTCTTCTCCTCCTCCTCTACTCTTTGTTTTCTTTTCTTCTTCTTATTCTTTCTTATCTTCTGAGATCACGGCATATGGCGAATAATGCAAATTGCAATGAAACTAGCAAAAATCTTCTTCTTCTTCTTGTTCTTCTTCTTGTTCTTGTTATTGTTGTTGTTGTTCTTCTTCTTCTTCTTCTTCTTCTTCTTCTTATTCTTATTCTTATTCTTATTCTTATTCTTATTCTTCTTCTCTTCTTCTTCTTCTTCTTTCTCCTCCTCTTTCTTTCTTCTTCTTCTTCTTCATCCTCCTCCTCCCTATCCTTGTCGTCTTCCTCTGTTCTTCTGCTTTTTCTCACATCTACTTTGATTAAATTGAATAGAACATATTATGACATGGATGGCTTATGATACATGTATACACATAATATGTCTATTTACATTATATTGATATTTCCTCTTTCAGTAAAAGGGTGGATACCATGTCTATTTACATTATATTGATATTTCCTCTTTCAGTAAAAGGGTGGATACCATGTCTATTTACATTATATTGATATTTCCTCTTTCACTAGAATGGTGGATACCATGTCTATTTACATTATATTGATATTTCCTCTTTCAGTAAAAGGGTGTAATATGTCTATTTACATTATATTGATATTTCCTCTTTTAGTTGAATGGTAGATACCATGTCTATTTACATTATATTGATATTTCCTCTTTTAGTTGAATGGTAGATACCATGTCTATTTACATTATATTGATATTTTCTCTTTTAGTTGAATGGTAGATACCATGTCTATTTACATTACTTTGATATTTTTCTTTCATGCAAGGGTGCAAGCCATGTCTATTTACATTATATTAATATTTCCTCTTTTAGTTGAATGGTGGAAGCCATGTCTATTTACATTATATTGATATTTCCTCTTTTTACAGCTGAATGGATGGAAGCCATGTCTATTTACATTATTTTGATATTTTCTCTTTCAGTTGAAGGTCTGGATTACCTGGCCAACACTGCCGGTACCACTTGCAGCTGATTTTGACTTTGATGCAAGGCTGCAGGAGATGGTTGGTATTAGTTTTACTTTGACAATGTACCGTTGTAACATTTGGTCACTGTGGGAGGGTTTTGACTTGATGTCACTGTGATTACAAACTGCCAACACTACCGATTGTACCATTGAGCTAGCCAGGGTTTTGACTTGATGTCACTGTGATTACAAACTGCCAACACTACCGATTGTACCATTGAGCTAGTCAGGGTTTTGACTTGATGTCACTGTGATTACAAACTCCCAACACTACCGATTGTACCACTGGGCTAGCAGGGTTTTGACTTGATGTCACTGTGATTACAAACTGCTGTGATTACAACACTACCGATTGTACCACTGGGCTAGCCAGGGTTTTGACTTGATGTCACTGTGATTACAACCCCCAACACTACCGATTGTACCACTGGGCTAGCCAGGGTTTTGACTTGATTTCACTGTGATTACAAATGATGATGTGTGGTACTCACTGCCCTCATATTTTGCTATAATTAAATAAGGGATTCAGGCTTCACACGAAAGACTTGCCACCGATCTGTTTCTGATACAGGGCAGATAATTTCACGCGCTTAACGCCCCATTCTGAGCCAAACAATTATGATAATAATGATAATGATGCATTTATTGAGCGCCTCTCATCTACCGAAATGCTTGATGACGCTTTACAGTAAAATATCATTGACACAATTACAGATTATACAAAAATGCACAGTAACAATCAAACCCCCTCCCCCTCCCTCCTCCCCCCCCAAAAAAAATAATTTTAGTTAATGTTTTTAAAACAATACAAGTTTAATAAAACAGCTATTAAACTAAGAGGACCAAAAAACTCTCATAGAAAGTTTGGTCTTAAGATTCTTAAAAAAAATATTCAAAATGAAGGGCTGCTTCTAGCTTTGAAAGAGATATTGTTTCCTTGTGGGCAGCTGGCAGTGACTACTGGCAGTTCACTACGTTCCATGTTTTTGTTCTCTTGCAGCTTCCTCTTGATTGGTTCTGGGGGCCAGTGAATATGATAGATATGGTTACGCTTGTTCAAGGCCATTAGGATCCATAGAGCCAGAGCTTACTTCAGTTTCTATAGCGTGAAGCTGATGGTAGGAATCACCTCCTGGACGGGACGCTAGTCTGACACGGGTTTTACTCCCAAGCCAGTGCTCCTACCCATATGCACCTAGGTTGAGTGGAGGAAATGCATGGTCAGCGTCTTTCCCACGAAACCCTACGGTGGACCTAGCTTTTGCTAGGATTCGACGTGGGACTTCCCGATCCCAAGTCTGGCAGCGATAACCACTCGGGCCACCGATGTCGAAATATGATAGAGGATCGGATAGGTTTTTAATGCATCCCTGCCTTAGACAAATATTGTGTGAGGACGTATATTATGTAATATGTTATACCAGTTTTCTATGTGTGTTTTGACAGTTATGTCGATCCAAGTCCGTTGATTGAAAGCCTTGGTCTGGATGCCGGTGAGCAGCAGGCAATGCGTCGTCAATTCGTTTTCGTTGGGGTTTTTTTTTGGGGGGGGGGAAGGAAGGGGCTCTGGGATCATGCCTGGAATGAACGACACCAGAGTTCACTCATTCAAACATCAGTTAGTTAATGTAATAACACAAGATAATATGTTACATTAACTTCTGACATGCCCCTTGCCTCACTGCTTGTCTCATTCTAAATTTACTTTAAATGATGGGATCAAAAGGCAGTTATCAAATCGTCGGTGAAACTGTCTAAACACGCAAGTTCACCAGATGTCATCTTTCATGGTGAAATAAAAAACGTAATCAGTCGTTAAGTAGAGTTGCAACCAGATGTCATCTTTCATGGTGAAATAAAAAACGTAATTAGTCGTCAAGTAGAGTTGCAACCAGATGTCATCTTTCATTGAGAAATAAAAAACGTAATCAGTCGTCAAGTAGAGTTGCAACTAGATGTCATCTTTCATGGAGAAATAAAAAACGTAATCAGTCGTTAAGTAGAGTTGCAACCAGATGTCATCTTTCATGGAGAAATAAAAAACGTAATCAGTCGTCAAGTAGAGTTGCAAACACTGTTATGCTTTTCAGATTACAATGTTATAACCATTCTACTTAAGTTTTTAGAATATAGTGAATGGACGGAGAAAAAAATGATGGGATTCGGTAGTTAAAAGGCAAGGTCTCGGCCTCTCAACCAAAATGTATTAGGTTCAAGCCCCAATGATTGAGCTTTTTTGATAGGCATCTAGTCCCATTGGAAACGGGACGATAAAAGGTCCCGTGTGCAGATCACAGCAGTCTGAACGTAAAAGGCTGTTTACAGGGCATTCCGGGCGATATTTAAAAAATCCTCCTAAAACTCCCCAGATCACCTTAGTGGTGGATGTTGGTAGAAACCATGGCAGGACGTGGGCGGTTGGTGGGTTCTAGGAGGGAGGTCTTACTTCTTTCCTTTTCACTCTTCCATATTTGTTTGCTTTCTTGCTGTTTTATCTTAATTCACCCAGAGATCACCCCATATGGTGATTGGTGATAGGGATTGAATTCCATTGCAACTGAAAAATATCCATGACAAAATTGTCCTGATATCATGTATTCAAGTTATCATGTCTTTTTTCCCCATTTATTGATTTAAAAAAAAATATATTATTATTATTATTATTATTGTTATTATTGTTATTGTCATTGTTATTGTTGTTATTGTTATCATATTATTGTTAATGTTATTGTCATGTTATTATTATTATTATTATTATTATTATTATTATTATCATTTTTATTGTTATTACTATTATTATTATTATTATTATTATTATTATTATTATTATTATTAATATATTATTATTATCATCATTGTTATTATTATTTCTATTATTATTATTATTATTATTATTATTATTATTATTATTATTATTATTATTATCATCGTTGTTATTATTATTATTATATTATTATTATCATCATTGTTATTATTATTATCATTATTATTATTATTACATTAAACTTGATAGTAGGCACTTATTACACATAAGTATGATCTGAGATGAATGAAGACATGAAATAGCCTCACTGTTTGTCTCTCTACAATTATAGACATTATTTATAGTTTGTTTCTTTCTTTCTTTCTTTATCTCTTTTTCATTCTTTCTTTCACTCTTTCCTTCTTTCTTTCTTTTTTTATCAGTTTTCCTTCTACCTTCAGGTGTATAGGTTCTATGATCTTTCTCCAGGTAGAATTTCTTTGCCTTAGTGTCTCTTTTATATTGTCCTTCCAAGTTCTTGGAGGTTTTATTTAATGATTAAATTTTAAAAAAAAATCAAAATCTTCCATCCAAAGGATGCTCAAGAGTTTTCCAAGCTTTTCCTCCATGTTCTAGAGAGTGCCTATCTGGAGATGTTCCAGGCAGTTCCAATGTGATAGAACAACAGTTCTGTGGCAAATACTGCTACGTCACAATGTGAGTGTTTTGTTTCACTAATTGTGGAAATAGATGGAAAGTGTAAGGCTGTTCAAGTGTGTGTGTGTGTACGTGTGTGTGTGTGGGGGGGTGGGCGTTCACAGATCTTACTTCTTTTAGACCGAGACAGTTCATTTCGCTCTGTCCAGTTCCGATTCGGTGGGTTACTTTGGAGCACTGTCCATGATACGCATTGTCATGTACTTATACTTATCAGCCTCAATAGTATTCGATTTTGACATAGATCTAGCTGCAGTACAGTAAGATGCTGTCTTCAATTTTGACAGATCTAGCTGCGGTACAGTAAGGCACCGTCTTCGATATTGACACAGATCTAGCAGCAGTACAGTAAGGTGATGGCGTCATTGATTTTGACACAGATCTAGCTGCAGTACAGTAAGGCATCGTCTTCGGTATTGACATAGATCTAGCAGCAGTACAGTAAGGTGATGCAGTCATTGATTTTGACACAGATCTAGCTGCAGTACAGTAAGATGCCGTCTTCAATGTTGACATCGATATAGCTGTGATACAGCAACATGCCGTTTTCAATTGCGACATAGGTCTTCTTGTAGTGCAGTAAGATGCCGTCTTCAATTGCGACATAGGTCTTCTTGTAGTGTAGTAAGATGACGTCTTCAATTTGCGACATAGATCTTCTTGTAGTGCAGTAAGATGCCGTCTTCAATTGCGACATAGGTCTTCTTGCAGTGCAGTAAGATGCCGTCTTCAATTGCACAAAGGTCTTCTTGCAGTGGAGTAAGATGCCGTCTTCAATTGCGACATAAATATAGCTACAGTACAGTAAGATGCTGCCGTCTTCGATAGATCTAGTAGCAGTACAGTATGATGATGCCGTCTTGATTTTAACATAGATCTAGCTGCAGCACAGTAAGATGCTGTCTTCAATTTTGACATAGATCTAGGTGCAGTACAGAGTGAGATGATGCCGTCTTTGAATTTGACATAGATCTAGGTGTAGTATTGTAAGATGCTGTCTTCGATTTTGACATAGATCTAGGTACAGTACAGTAAGATGTAGTCTTCAATTTTGACATAGATCTAGCAGCAGTACAGTATGAAGCTGTTTTCAGATTTGACATAGATTTAGCTGCAGTATTGTAAGTTGCAACCTGTTGCCTTGCAGGCTCGTCTTGTTTGACCAAAGGCTAAGGGGACACCCCTGACAGAAAACAACAACCTGCAGGGCTTGCAGGCTCATCTTGGGTGACAAAAGGCTAAGGGAGTTAACCCTAACAGAAAATAACAAAGTTCGGTGGGGGCCTCAAGGTGGCAGCCCCACCATCTACCTAGAGTACAGTAGGCGTATCCTCTGCTTATCCAAAATTAAACTGATTTAAAGTGTTAAATATGATGATATTCCGGGATTGAACCAGACGACTCTGGCAAAGAGCATGGACTGTGATTTTTGGAACATGGAATATTAGGGTAATAAATGGAAAAGAGTTAGAATTAGCTGAAGAAATAGAAAAATTCAAAGTAGACATTTTGGCCATTACAGAAACATAGGAAAAAGGACAAGGCATAAAAAATGTAGGACCGAATCATACTTAAATCTTCTCAGGAGTAGATCTCAAAGATAGAGCTAGAGCAGGAGTAGGCCTCCTAATGCATAAAAGGCAAGAAAAGTTACTAGGGAGTTGGAAATTTATAAGCCCACGGTAAATATTAAACCAAAAGGAAAGAGAAATTAAATTATTAATAGCTTAACGAAGATGCCACCAAAAAAGAAAAATATATCTTTCGAAAACGATTTACAAATAGCTACAGAGAATCTCAAACCCAAATAGGAACTAATGGTGTTAGGAGATTAAACACTAGAGTAGGCAACAATGTAGAAATATCAGGATGAGCAGTGATAGGTAAAGAAAGGAGAGACAGCAATTTCTTTAAATGAAGAGAGACTAATAGATGTTTGCCTAAAGAATAACATGAAAATAGCCAACATATTTTTTCCTCATAAAAATATCCAAAATATACAAGATTAAATGAAGACAGGTGTGAAAAATCAATGATAGACGACATAATAGTTAGCAGCTCCCTGTTTTACAGTACATTGGATGCAAGAGTAAACAGAGGAGCAGAAATATTAGTGATTGCCAAGATGAGATTACTGACTGAAATTAACAAACCGAAAAGGACAGAGAAGAAATCTACTAAACTCAGCATAAAAGAACGACATAAACCAATAGTAAAAGAGATATACCAATCTAGGATAAAAAGATCTGTCAGTGAAAGGCAGATGGATCTGAAGGAAAGCACAATAGAAGAAAAGTGGCAAATGTATAAAGAAACACACTCCTCAGTTGTACTGAAGAAATTTGTTGTAGGAAACAAATTAAAGGAGATAGGAAAAGAACAGCATGATGGAAGGAAAATGTCAAGACTAAGATCAAAGAAAAAAGGATGCCTGGAAGAAATACTTGCAAACAAAGACTCCAGAGGATAGGATAGATTACGTGAATAAAAGAACTATCGCCAAAGAGGAAGTGAGAAAAGCAAAACAGGAACAATGGGAAGAGTTTGGACAAAGACTTTAAGAAAGCCTTCAAGGAAATCAAAAGCCGTTCCAGGGAGCAATTAATAGTATGAGAAAGACCAAAGCATACCCAATACGACATAGTAAGAATACCAAAGGAGAAATAATGAATGCTGGAGATGTAGATATCTCAATGGAAGAACACCAAATAGCTATATGTAAATTCATTTTATCAATTAACGCCTTTGCTGTTTGCCATGGACCGCCCAAATTACACACGATGGCTGAAATTCTGTCAGCTAATAACTCAAGAGAAATTCCCACTGAATGGGGCTGGATGCTCAATGACAATAACCTTTCTTGGACATCTTTGCCTGAAGCATCCAAATCCTGCCAGAAACTGATCAAGTGCGGCTGCCGGAAAGTGTGTAGAACAACCTGTGGCTGTATGAAGGCTGCATTACCTTGTACAGAAATCTGCTTTTGTGGTGGGGTCTTGCATGTAACAAGGAAAAAAACAAGATTTGTGTACCGCGATGTACAAAGTGTATATTTTTATGTATGTTTGTTTATAGCACTTGTGTGTGTGTGTGTGTGTGTGTGTGTGTGTGTGTATGAGGGACAAAGTAATGCTCTTAAAATTGATGTATGATTATTTTTGTAGATACCGGTGCTGAATAAGATAGTTTGCGTTCTTATGTAATTAGGTGATTTTGTTTGTAAATAAGAGTATAATTTTAAACAAATAACAACCACTTACCTTGGCTAGGAGACCAAAGCAATTTCTCTAGTGGTCATTATGGTCCATATTATTTAACCACAAATACCAAGTTTGGTGCTTTTACCACAATTTGCACAATGTTTGCACTAACTGACTCCACTAGATGTCGTCTTCAGTTTTGACGTACATCTAGCAGCAGTACAGTGAGATGTCGTCTTCGATTTTGATGTAGATCTAGCTCTAGTGCAGTAAGATGCCGTCTTCAATTTCAGCATCGATCTAGTTGTAATACAGTAAGATCGCATTCAATTGGGATCTGTTAAATATAGATTTTGATGTTACAGATAATAGATTTTAAACTCGTCACATGCCTATAGATAAATGACTTTTAGGCGTATCTATAGAAAACCCTATAATTATTTCAATGAGGCAGCTGGTTTCCTGGCATATGCTGTTATTTGCCCCTTGCAGTGCAAGGATTAATGATAGGCTTGAGGAAATTGCTAGAAGGAAACTGGTGTGTCTCCAATGCCTGTCCTGTCATAAGAAATATCTTCTTTTTTGTTCTTTCTACTTTTGTTTTTTTTTTCGGCTTTATTACCTCAAACCAGATGTCAAAATTGTGGAAGTCACTCGGAAACTCCGGCCACTTTCTACGAACTGGATTTGAACATCCGCGCCACTCGTCACTGACTGCCTCCATCAAAGATTTCCTGCAGGTAATGAGGGTTGGTGCTAGTGGTGGAAAACATCTCCGATGTATGCAAGGCGGCGTCTTTTGGTCCATGGTTCATTGACACGCCTGCTCGTTCTCGCTTTCTTCTTAGATTATTTTAACTCTCCCATTCTCTCGGCTTGTGACGTTACGCTGCCAACGCTACCACAAACTACGGGAGACTCTCGCAATTTGTTTCCACCCACCACCTGACCATCGCAGAAACTTGTGTGGTATTTTTGTATATAAAATTATCTTTTATATTGGTGGGCAATTTGTTCGCCTCAGTTGAGAAATGCTGTGCGTGTTGAGAAATGTCTGCGCACACCAGGGAGGAGAGAGGTGTGTACAGTAGAAATGTCTGCGCACACCAGGGAGATGAGGTGTGCACAGTTGAGAAATGTCTGCGCACACCAGGGAGATGTGTACAGTTGAGAAATGTGCACAGTTGAGAAATGTCTGCGCACACCAGGGAGATGAGGTGTGTACAGTTGAGAAATGTCTGCGCACACCGACATAAAAAAAAAAACTAACTTCCTTGTCTAACGTTCATTCTCATGTACACAGGCACACAATTTGGGATTTTTTCCGTCAAACTTTGCACAGCACCAAAAATGTACAGACACAGGCCATAACAAAATTAGAGGGAGCATTATAGGTAGGGGGGGGGGGGGGTTGATTTTGTCTTGTGGAGGAGCGGGTCCTGGAGTGAAAATTTTCCCGTTTGCTCCTATCAATTTAACTTATGTATAGGTGTAATGGGCATGGTGTACTGAGTTGAAATATGTCGTTTTTTTCCTGACGCTTCCGGCTGCCATGGAAACGGTGGCCATCTTGGATTTAATCCCCAAATTTTACCAAGTTTAATATCGATAGGCTTTTTCATTTTTCAACAAATTTCTTTCAAACTTGGCACACACCTTATTTGATACAATATCTAAATTTGAACAGATCAGATTTTTGTTTCATTTGTAAGTTTTGATTTTCTGAATTTTTGAAAATAGCATATGAGAACAACCAAAAATATATAAAAATATTGTAAAAAACTCTTTTCTGTTTTTTTCCCCCTCTGTGACGACCAAAGGAGGAGAAGCTAGAGGGAGACAACCAATACATGTGCAGCAACTGCAACAGCAAGCAGAACGCCACGAGAGCCATACAGCTGGAGAAACTTCCCCCAGTCCTTAATCTGCAGTTGCTGCGGTTAGTCTTTGATAAGTAAGTCTCTCCACCGCAATCTCAACTACTCTCTTCTCTCACTATTTCCCTCATTCTGGGGGTGGGCGGGCCGGTGGATATTGGTGGTCCAGAGGCAAGGTATCGGCTTCTCAATCAAAAGATTGTGGGTTCACGCCCAATGGTTGAAAAGTTTTCTTGAGTTTGTATGTTTTCTGTAGTGTAAATACAAAGGGTCAAACGGTTAATTGAAAAAATCTTAAAGCAATGGTGTGGAAGAGTAAAATGTGTAAATTTCAATGAAACGAATCTTCTCTTTCCTCCTCCCTCATCGCCCCTATCCCTCTTTTTTCTTTCTGTGGGGGTTGGCGAGAGCTAAGTCCTACTTCTTTCCTCCCACTCTCTTACCTATCTTTCCATCTTGCTGATTCGTAGTCTCGTATCCCCGCAACAAATACAGGTTCCATGACTATATCATTTATTGTCCAGCTGGCCATTTACATTCAAAATCCTTTTTCAACTCCATGCAGAGCACACGGTACGGTAGCCTGTCAAACGCTTCACACTAATGCTCTAACAAAATCTCTCTCTCCACCTATAGCTGGCTGCTCATTCAAACCTGCATGAGGTGAGCGGAGTGACACACTTTTCAAAAAGCGGGCAACGTCATGAAAATAAACAGCCGGTCCAAATCGGTTTTGCACCAATGTCATTGTGATCACAAACTCACTACATGAAGGCGTCGCAACAGCATCTCCAAGGTTACGCAGGAGATTGGATAATGGCTTTGGAGGTGGCCATTGCGGCTTGGATCGCTTCTCCTTATCTATTAGATGTACACCTGTGACAGACTTTTACTTTTTTTTTAATCGTATGTTTTACTTTGCTGTGACTGGATCTTATTCATTTGCAATAGTGGCACTTTTTGTTTTGATTTTGGTTTCTGTTTCTCTCTCTAAATTAATCAGAATTCCCTGCATTCTACTCCTCATTTGCAGGAACAAAGGGCACAAGAAAAAACTGAGCAGCTTCATTCAGTTTCCAGAAACGCTTGACATGAGTGCGTACCTGCACGGAGCCACAGACGCCACATACAACCTTGTAGCCGTGCTCTACCACAGCGGTTCCACCGCCCACAGGTATTCAAGCTCGTTGTGTTGCGTCTATTTGTATGTGGGGAAGAAAACCACAGCCCACTAGTATTCAGGCTCGTCGTGTCGTGTTCATTTGTATGTGGGAAGAAAACCACCACCCACTAGTATTCAGGCTCGTGTCGCGTTCATTTGTATGTGGGGAAGAAAACCACGTGCACTAATATTCAGGCTTGTTGTGTCATGTTCATTTGTATGTGGGGAAGAAAACCACCGCCCACTAGGTATTCAGGTTGTTGTGTCGTGTTCGCTTGTATGTGGGGAAAAAGCTACCGCCTAATATTCAGGCTTGTTGTGTCGTGTTCATTTGTATGTGGGGAAGAACCCACCACCCACTAGTATTCAGGCTCGTGTCGTGTTCGTTTGTATGTGGGGAAGAAAACCATACAGGTATTCAGGCTTGTTGTGTCGTGTTCATTTGTATGTGGGGAAGAAAACCACCACCCACTAGTATTCAGGCTCGTTGTGTCACGTTCGTTTGTATGTGGGGGAAAACCCATCACTAATATTCAGGCTTGTTGTGTCGCGTTCGTTTGTATGTGGGGAAAAAAACCATCACCTACAGGTATTCAGGCTTGTTGTATCGCGTTCGTTTGTATGTGGGGAAGAAAACCACCACCTACAGGTATTCAGGCTTGTTGTGTCGCATCTATTTGTGTCTTGGGGAAAAACCCACCGCCCACAGGTATTCAGGCTTGTTGTGTCGCATCCATTTGTGTCTGGGGGAAAAACAAACCACCACCTACAGGTATTCAGGCTTGTTGTGTCGCATCTATTTGTAATAATACCTACAAAATATTCAGGCTTGTTGTGTCGCATCTTTTTGTGTCTGGGGGAAAAACCCATTCACCTACAGGTATTCAGGCTTGTTGTGTCATGTCTATTTGTACAGGGGGAAAAAGAACCTAAGGTATTCAGGCTTGTTGTGAATCGCATCTATTTGTGTCTGGGGGAAAAAAATGAATTAATTTGAATAGAATTACAAGAAGGGTTTAGTACAAAGCAAAAATAATGACATATATGTGTTTTGTTTAAAAATGCATGTAAAATTTCCTGTTGTAAACAGGGAACACAGTAGAAACATCTGTTTGTATGTGGGGAAAAAAAACCACCGCCCACAGGTATTCAGGCTTGTTGTGTCGCATCCATTTGTGTGGTGGGGGGGGGACCCAACAAACTAACATGCACAACAGTAAACTGTAACTAATTTGAGAACATTAATAATAATAATAATACAAAATATATTTAAATAACTTTTCCCAATACTTAAATTGATTTTACAGTGACAAACGTTTTCATAGTAAATAAACAGACATCTGAATATTCATCTTGCTAGGAAAATAGTGAA
The DNA here is from genome assembly GCA_037039925.1 of Doris montereyensis. Lineage (NCBI taxonomy): Eukaryota > Metazoa > Mollusca > Gastropoda > Nudibranchia > Dorididae > Doris > Doris montereyensis. The sequence goes on along the minus strand of JAXRKP010000881.1, from coordinate 97,115 downwards.
ATAAAACCCTATGATTTTGAATAATCAAGAAAAGTATCAAATTGTGTACTGTAAATTGCACTGTGAAGATGAATTAATTTGAATAAAATTTACAATTGAGGGGCTGACTCCTGTTACATTGGACGTAAAAATAATGATATATATGCAAAATGATTGGAATGCCAGGAGTTATTAACAATGCATGTGGGCTGCACTAATTTTCTTTTTTTTTAAACAATAGAAAAGTGAACAAATTCAATTTTAGAAACAAAAGACAACCATTTTTTTTGCTGCTGCTTCATTGTCCTACCTGAAGGTAGGGATAAAAGGGAATCTGATTGACTTTCATTTGTCGTAAATATCATTGTATTGTATCTTCCTATGTTATCCCATTAATTTCATATCACAACTAAGCACAGTCAGAGTTGACATTTAAGTGAAATTAGACGTCAGAGGCTGCTAGATCCTTAGAGGGTCGTTTTTCCCGTCTGCCGGTTGGCTCAGGCAAAGAAGTCGCAAACGCCCACATACGCAAACTCAAACTCGAATGACTCCTGAAAGGACGGGATGCGAGTCAAATAATAAGTCAGTCATGTTGCCCTACCATGATTTGTTGTTGTGATTCGCTATGTTCTCAAGTTGACCTTGAAATGGTGGGCGGTTGGCAGATGCTGCTGGTAGGTCCCACTTCTTTCCTTTCACTCTTTGGCTTATCTTGTCATCTTGCTGATTCCTCTTAACTCACCCTGAGATCACTGCATATGGTGGACAGGTGTAAAAATTTCAATGAAGAAACAAAACTCTTTTTTCTTTCTGTCTTTATCAGTTCCCATTCTACCTTCCGGTGTATGGGTTTTAGATGCCTGAAATGATCTTTCTCCAGGCTTCCTTGTCCTGACATTTTCTGTTTCCTTCCATGAAAGTTAAATTTCTTTGCGTTAATGCCTCTTTCATATCTTCTTCCCACCTTCTCCGAGGTTTGCCTTTTGGAATTTTACCTTGAGTTTTAGCATGGTATACTGATTTAGCTATTCTATTGTCATTCATTCTTTTAACATGCCCAAACCATCTCAGTTGATTCATTTCTATCTTAGCCTTTATGCTATCTGCTTTGGTTTGATCTCTTACTGTTGTGTTTCTGTTGTGTTTTCCCTACTACTCTTCTTAGATTTTCATTTCTCGCCCTGCACTCTACTGTATTCCCTACTGTCTAAGGTCCAGGTTTTACTGCCATAGAGGAGAGTAGGACAATAAACTGTGTTGTATATTGCCATTTTGGTTTTTGTTGACAATTCTTGTTTACCTACAAATGCCTTTCCTAGATGGTTATATATTGCACTTGCCTTTTGAATTCTCTGGCTTATTTCTTCTTAGTTTTCCCTCTGAGTTAATCATTACTCTTAGGTAATTGTAGCTTTGAACTTGTTCTAAATTCTCCCTGCCTAATTTAAGATTTTGTGTTTTAGCTTCCCTAGTTGCATTGTTTTGGTTTTTATTTACTCTCATTCCTCTTTTATTTAATTCATTATTCATTATGTTGATATTTGACTGGAGGTCCATTTCTGATTTTCCAAACAGAACTAAATCATCAGCAAATGAAAGCATTGATACATTTACTGGTTTGAGCTTCCACATACCTACATTCATTTTCTTCATGTTTGAGGATGCTTTGCGACTGAATCCATAAATGTGATAAACAAAAGAGGACTTAGGTGACAACCCTGTCTTGCTCCTATATCTACATCAAATTCTTCAGATACATTTCCAGCTACTCTCACTGCACATGTTGGTTTATTGTAAAAACTTTTAATGGCTTTTATTAAATTTTGCTCTACATTGTGTTCTTTTAAAGAGTGCTATAGTTCATCCCTCCTCACAGTGTCAAATGCCTTTTCTAAGTCAATAAAACACAGGTGCAAGTCAATGTTTCTCTCAAGGAATTTTTCTATTATTTGTCTAATTGTAAATATGTGATCTTGTACACTTCTTCCTGGTCTAAATCCACTCTGTTGTTCTTCAATCTGATCCTCTACTCTTTTCCTAAGTCTCATTTCAGAATCCTGGCATACACTTTTCCTGGTATGCTAAGTAGTGATATCCCTCTATAGTTTGAGCATTCCATAGTTGATCCTTTCTTATGTATTCGTACTACCATTCCCTTTTTCCAGTCGTCTGGCACCTGTTTGGACTTCCATGCTTCTTGACATATTGCATGTAGTAGTTTGTCTGCCTCTCCCTTGGTTTGTAATCATTCCTGGATAAACTTGATCTGCTCCTGGGGCTTTTCCTAATTTTACTTTTCTTATAGCTGTTTGAAGTTCTTCCATTGAGATATCTACATCTTCAGCTGTCTCAATTCGATTATTTGTTATTCTTACTAATTGATCTGTACTCCTTGTTTCTTATATTCTGAAGGGATTATGCAATTGTTGAAAATACTTCCTCCACGTTTCCATGATTTCGCTGTCTCCTTTCATTATTTCTCCTTTGGCCTTCTTATTTTGTCGTATTTGGCATGCTTTGGTCTTTCTCATGCTCTTCATTGCTCCCAGAACAGCTTTTGATTTCCTTGATAGCTTTCTTGAAGTCTTTGTCCAAACTCTTCCCACTGTTCCTGTTTTGCTTTCCTAACTTCCTCTTTGGCGATAGTTCTTTTACTCACATAATCTATCCTATCCTCTGGTCTCTTTGTTTGCAAGTATTTCTTCCAGGCATCTTTCTTCTCTTTGATCTTAGTCTTGACATTCTCATTCCACCATGCTGTCCTTTTCCCATCTCCTTTAATTTGTTTCCTACCACAGACCTCTTCAGTACAACTGAGGAGTGTTTCTTTATATATTTGCCACTTTTCTTCTATTGTGCTTTCCTACAGAACAATCTGCCTTTCACTGATAGATCTTTTTATCCTGGATTGGTACATTTGTTTTACTATTGGTTTATTTAATTCTTCTATTTTGAGTTTATTAGCTTTCTTCTCTTTCCTTTTCTGATTGTTTTCTTCAGTTAATAATCTCATTTTGGCTATCACTAGGTGATGATTACTAAATATTTCTGCTCCTCTGTTTACTCTAGCATCCATTGTACTGTAAAAAGGGAGCTGCTAACTATTATGTAGTCTATCATTGACTTTTCACATCTGTCTTCATTTACTCTTGTATATTTATGTATACCTTATGAGGAAAAAATATGTTAGCTATTTTCATGTTATTCTTTAGGCAAAAATCTATTAGTCTCTCTCCATTTGGAGAAGTTGTTGTCTCCCCTTCTTTACCTATTACTCCTCCTGATGTTTCTACATTGTTGCCTACTCGAGTGTTTAAACCTCCTAAAACCATTAATTCCTGTTTGTGTTTGAGATTCTCTGCAGCTATTTGTAAATCATTTTCGAAGATATCTTTTTCTTCTTTGGAGGCATCTTCATTTGGTCCATAAGCTATTAATAATTTAATTTATCTTCCTTTTGGTTTAATATTTACCTCTAATAGCCATGGGCTTAGAAATTTCCAACTTTCTAGTAGCATTTCTTACCTTTTATGAGTTAGGAGGCCTATTCCTGCTCTAGCTCTATCTTTGACATCTACTACTGAGAAGATTAAAATATGATTTGGTCCTACATTTTCTATTCCTTGTTCTTTTTTGTTTGATTCTGTATTAGCCAAAATGTCTACTTTGAATTTTTCCATTTCTTCAACTAATTCTAACTCCTTTCCATTAATTGCCCTAACATTCCATGTTCCAAAAATCACAGTCCATGTTCTTTTCCAGTCATTTTCGAAAGTTCAAGCCTGGTATATCATTGTATATATATTACTTTGAATCAGGTTGTTTTGGATAAGCAGGGGATTAGCTCACTGTACCCTAGGTAGATGGTGGGGCTGCCACTTGGAAGTCCCCTACCGGCCTTGTTATTTTCTGTCAGGGTTAACTCCTTAGCCTTTAGTCACAGAAGACCAGCCTGCAAGGCAGCAGGTTGTTATTTTGTGTCAGGGTTAACTTCCTTAGCCTTTGGTCAGTCAAGACCGGCCTGCAAGGCAGCAGGTTGTTTTTCTTTCAGGGTTAGCTCCCTTAGCCTTTGGTCAGCCAAGACCTGCCTGCAAGGCAGCAGGAGACTCGTGGAGGGCGGGATCATCTTCTCCCTGTACATGTGCTTACCTGTCCACTGCCCGGAAACAAAACTCGACATCCCCTATTACTTATTTCAATAACGTTGGTTTTTTGTGTAATATTTTTCTTCTGTTCTTTTCAGCCGGTCACTACATTGCTCACATCAAGGAAAGAGAATCGGGGGCATGGTACAAGTTCAACGACGAGGATATTGAGAAAATGAAGAGCAAGAAGCTGGAACTGGGCAAGGAAGATGAGACTCTCTGTGGTGTGTTACCTGTGTTGTCAAATATTTTAGACTGAAGCTCCTTCAAGGCCGTTCACGGCCCTTATAGCTGGGGCGTCTCCCAGTTGCTCTAGCGTGAAGTGGAACAGATGATGATAATCTGGAGCTTGCCGATCCAATATAGATTTTGTTTAGTACATATCCTTTCGAAACTTTAGTCGTTCCATGCCAGATCCATACTGTTTTCTGTTAGAACATACTGGGTTTTTTTTTAGACCAGTGAACTGTTTTCATATTCTTTTTTTTTTTCCTTGGGTTGGCAGCTCTGATAACCACCTTGGGTTGAAATCACCTTGGGTTGGTAATCACCTTGGGTTGATAATCACCTTGGGTTGGTAATCACCACCTTGGGTTGGTAATCACTTTGGGTTGGTAATCACCTTGGGTTGGTAATCACCTAATCACCTTGGGTTGATAATCACCTTAATCACCTTGGTAATCACCTTGGGTTGGTAATCACCTTGGGTTGATAATCACTGATTGGTAATCACCTTGGGTTGGTAATCACCTTGGGTTGGTACTCACCTTGGGTTGGTAATCTCTGATATTCACCTTGGGTTGGTAACTCACCTTGGGTTGGTAACTCTTGGTATTCACCTTGGGTTGGTAACTCTGATAATCACTTTGGGTTGGCAACTCTGATATTCACCTTGGGTTGGTAACTCTGATATTCACCTTGGGTTGGTAATCACCTTGGGTTGGTTGCTCTGATAATCACCTTGGGTTGGTAGCTCTGATATTCACCTTGGGTTGGTAGCTCTGATATTCACCTTGGGTTGGTAACTCTGATATTCACCTTGGGTTGGTAACTCTGATATTCACCTTGGGTTGGTAACTCTGATATTCACCTTGGGTTGGTAACTCTGATGGTTCACCTTGGGTTGGCAGCTCTGATATTCACCTTGGGTTGGTAACTCTGATAATCACCTTGGGTTGGTAACTCTGATATTCACCTTGGGTTGGTAACTCTGATAATCACCTTGGGTTGGTAAGCTCTGATAATCACCTTGGGTTGGTAATCACCTATGTTAATCACCTTGGGTTGGTAACTCTGATATTCACCTTGGGTTGGTAATCTCCTGATAATCACCTTGGTTGGTAATCACCTTGGGTTGGTAACTCTGATAATCACTTGGGTTGGTAATCACCTTGGGTTGGTAACTCTGATAATCACCTTGGGTTGGTAACTCTGATAATCACCTTTGGGTTGGTAACTCTGATATTCACCTTGGGTTGGTAGCTCTGATAATCACCTTGGGTTGGCAACTCTGTAATCACCTTGGTTGGTAACTCTGATAATCACCTTGGGTTGGTAATCTCCTTTGATTGGTAATCACTTTGGGTTGGTAACTCTGATAATCACCTTGGGTTGGTAATCACCTTGGGTTGGTAATCACCTGATAATCACCTTGGGTTGGTAACTCTGATAATCACTTTGGGTTGGTAATCACCTTGGGTTGGTAACTCTGATAATCACCTTGGGTTAGTAATCACCTTGGGTTGGTAACTCTGATAATCACCTTGGGTTGGTAACTCTGATAATCACCTTGGGTTGGTAATCACCTTGGGTTGGTAACTCTGATAATCACCTTGGGTTGGTAACTCTGATAATCACTTTGGGTTGGTAATCACCTTGGGTAATCACCTTGGGTTGGTAACTCTGATAATCACCTTGGGTTGGTAACTCTGATAATCACTTTGGGTTGGTAACTCTGATATAATCACCTTTGGGTTGGTAACTCTGATAATCACCTTGGGTTGGTAACTCTGATAATCACTCACCTTGGGTTGGTAACTCTGATAATCACCTTGGGTTGGTAACTCTGATAATCACTTTGGGTTGGTAACTCTGATAATCACCTTTGGGTAATCACTTTGGGTTGGTAACTCTGATAATCACCTTGGGTTGGTAACTCTGATAATCACTTTGGGGATGGTAATCACTCCCAAGCCCAGTGCTTGTACCCATTTGCACCGAATTTGAACCCGGGTCCTCTTGATCCCAAATCTGCCAGCCTAGACGCTCGGCCACCGACGCCGCTTTTCACTGTTTTTAGTGCGGTTGAATTCGTAGGATATAATATCTACAATGCATTGTGGACGTAACCGACGGAAACTTTGTTGAGGCCAGGTCAGTGTAAGATTTAATCTCTCTATCTAGACGTTCTGTACAGATATGACAACTCGTGAACAGACCACCATGTCTACATATAACATTGCATCCAGCAGCCTGTGTTGTTGAGGAACAAATTTTCTCTAAATTTTTACTCTAGCCGTCTGTTTGAATTGGTATTGCTCACACTATACCTAGATCCATCTATTTTGGACAAAATGTGCCCAGAAGTTTTTAAGGAAAATTGTCATTCGACCAAAGACACAATTGTACACGTCTGAAATTCAAGAGGCAAAACATAACTTCGCCATGTAGAAAAAACATGGAGGAAGACAAAACTTGAAGTGCACAAGCAAATTTACATCAAAGTCAAAAACAGACGGAATTGTCTGATCAACGAAACTCATTACAGAATTTCTGGAGGATGAGCTAACATCGTGCAGTCAAAATACTGCAAACCCGGTCAAAAACTCTAAATGACTACGAAGCCAGGGAATCATCAGCAGAACAACATTCCAACCTGCGAATGCCCGAGTGAACTGGCACAGTGATTTGCAGACTATTCGACTCAAAAGACCTGTGACATCAGGACGTATCTGGACACCCTAACCTGCGTGCTACCAATTGACGTAACACCGTCTCGGAAATGGAAGTTCTAACACCGTCAGGCCAGTAACAGAAATGGAAGTTCTAACACCGTCAGGCCAGTAACAGAAATGGAAGTTCTAACACCGTCAGGCCAGTAACAGAAATGGAAGTTCTAACACCGTCAGGCCAGTAACAGAAATGGAAGTTCTAACACCGTCAGGCCAGTAACAGAAATGGAAGTTCTAACACCGTCAGGCCAGTAACAGAAATGGAAGTTCTAACACCGTCAGCCAGTAACAGAAATGCTAACACCGTCAGGCCAGTAACAGAAATGGAAGTTCTAACACCGTCAGGCCAGTAACAGAAATGGAAGTTCTAACACCGTCAGGCCAGTAACAGAAATGGAAGTTCTAACACCGTCAGGCCAGTAACAGAAATGGAAGTTCTAACACCGTCAGGCCAGTAACAGAAATGGAAGTTCTAACACCGTCAGGCCAGTAACAGAAATGGAAGTTCTAACACCGTCAGGCCAGTAACAGAAATGGAAGTTCAAATGAACCTCAAGCAAGTTCCAAATAAAACATGTGTACTAGACCCTCTCCCAACTTGGCTAATTAGAGAAATGTCCTAAAACCTTTGTACCGATTATTACTTACATTGTAAATTGTTCCTTGTCTTTACCTGATATGCCATGTAGTCTGAAACGTGCTAATGTGAAACCAATTGTAGTTTATATCCCCACACAAGCAAATGTCAATAGTGTGTATCCCCACACAAGCAAATGTCAACAGTGAAAAAAGATACAGATAGATATAAATTTATAGTTTGTATCCCCACACAAGTGCAGGCTCACTGCCTGCACGTCATTTATCCCCCAGCCTGCCATTTCACTCAAAGTCCTTCTCAACTCTATACAGTGCAACGCTCCTTGCTAGCTGCTTCATACTGACACTCTGACAAGATCTTTATCTGGGTTACTCATTCACAGCTGAGTCAAGTGAGGAAAGCAGAGTGAAGTAGCTTTCATCTATGAGTACACCATTGTGAAACAACACCTGGGTCAGCCATTGGGTTTGAGCCAATGGTGTCGTTGTGATTACAAACTCACAAAATGATGGCTTGGCTACAACGCCTCCATAGCCGCAATGGTCAGTACGTTGTTTCTAAATAAAAATTGTCTTCCTTTTTTTTGCCCCACACAGCCCTTCCGATTGAGGGATGCTCGGAGAAAAACACCCAAGTTAGCCAAGGGGGGTTCACTCTTCACGCAATGCTTACATGTTGGTCTACAGCCGCTGTGAGAACAAGCCAGAGGGTAAGATATCACCCCATGACACATTTTGCTGATGGGCAGGAACATTTCCTATACCTAAATGCAGTGCCATTTCTTTGGGGTTTTTTGTTGTTTGATTTTTTAACTTCCTGTCTTTTTCCAACTTCAAATCATCATAGTGAAGGAAATGACATTGAATAACATTAATGCCCCACAGGAACACAGACGACACAAATACAAGGAAATGACATTAAATGACATTAATGCCCCACAGGTACACAGATGAGACAAATACAAGGAAAGGACATTGAATGACATTAATGCCCCACAGGTACACAGACGAGACAAATACAAGGAAATGACATCAAATGACATTAATGCCCCACAGGTACACAGATGAGACAAATACAAGGAAAGGACGTTGAATGACATTAATGCCCCACAGGTACACAGGCGAAACAAATACAAGGAATAGACGGAAAAACAACAACACCTGGCCATTTTTTTCAATCTATTCCTTATATTGACTTCAATGTCATTTCCTCTCTTTCAACATGCCCCTTGCCTCACACTGTTTGCCAAAGCATCATAACACTCCTAGAATGTTTTCATTCTCAACATCTTGTAGTTTGTTTCTTTTCTTCTTTCTTTCATTAGTTTGTTGTAAAGAAAAAAGTTGGACAATTTGAACTATTTTTTTTAATGGTATTTACCAGCTTCCTGTTTTGTTGTGTTTTACATCCAATGTTCTCCGCTCCGTTTTCAATTCTTGCAAATTAGCTACAGGAGATTCAGAATTTTCTTTTTTCTTGTTGTGGTTTTTTCCTCCATTGAATGCAATCTGAGATCACCACATAAAGTGGCTCCAATCAATCGTTTTCAAAGCGCACTGTATAGCAATTTTACAAAATCCTTTTGTCTTCAGGTGCAAAGCCTGGCTTCCTGCCCGTGCCTGCTGATCTACTTCCTGCCAGTGTCAAAGGTTATGTGGAGAAAGACAATCAAGATTTTGAGGACTGGATACAAGAACGCCTTCATAACGAGGTTTGACAACGTTTAAAAGATAAAAGACAAATTTATAGTCTACATCCCCGCACAACTGCAGGCTCACTGGCTGTACATCATTGTCTCTCCCCAGTCCATTTCACCCCCTCCCCCCATCTCCCTTCCCCCTTTTTTTTTTGCCCCTTCGTCCCTCCCACACGTCATATGTCCCTTTCAAACGCCATTTGTCCCTCTCACAAGTCAGGTGTCCATTCCACACGTCATGTGTCCCTCCATCCACTCCCACGCGTCCCTCCGCCCCTCCCACGTGTCATGTGTCCCTTTCACACATCATTTGTCCCTCTCACATGTCATGTGTCCCTCCCACACATTATATGTCACTGCCACACGTCATGTGTCCCTCCGTCCTAATCACATGTCATGTCCCTCCCACACGTCATGTATCCCTTCCGTGCATCATTTGTCCCTCCGTCCCTCTCACACGTCATGTGTCCCTTCCACACGTAATGTGTCTCTCCATCTCTCTCACATGTCATGTGTCCCTCCTACATGTCATGTGTGCCCCCTACACATGTGTTCATTCCACAGGTCATTTGTCCCTCCGTCATTCTCACATGTCGTGTGTACCTCCCACACATCATGTGTGCCTCCGTTCCTCCAACACATCATGTGTCCTGCCCATTCAACACGTCATGTGTCTTTCCATCCCTCCAACACGTCATGTGTCCCACTGTCACTCCCACACATCATGTGTCCCTCCGTCCCTCCAACATTACGTATACCTCTGTCCCTCCAACACATCACGTATACCTCTGTCCCTCCAACACATGTGTTATTCCGTCCTTCCAACACATCATATGTTCCTTTGTCCCTCCAACACGTCATGTGTCCTTCCGTCCCTCTCACACGTCATGTATCCCTCCCACACATCATCTGTCCCTCTGTCCCTCCAACACATCATATATACCTCCGTCCCTCCAACACATCAAGTGTCATTCCGTTCCTCCAACACATCATGTGTCCCTCTGTCCCTCCAACACGTCATGTGTCCCTCTGTCCCTCCAGCACATCATGTGTCCTTCCGTCCCTCTCACACATCATGTATACCTCCCACACATCATGCGTCCTCCCAACACATCATGTGTCCCTCCAACACATGTGTCCTTCCGTCCCTCCAACACGTCATGTGTCATTCCATCCCCCCAACACATCATGTGTCGCTCTGTCCCTCCAATACATCATGTGTCCCTCTGTCCCTCTCATACATCATGTGTATCTCTCACACGTCATGCGTCTTTCCGTCCCTCCAACACGTCATGTGTCCTTCTGTCATTCCAACACATCATGTGTCATTCCGTCATTTCAACTTGTCATGTGTCATTCCGTCCTTCCAACACGTCATGTGTCCTTTGTCCCTCTCATGAGGGTTGTCCCTATACGCTTCGTGTGTCCCTCCCACACGTCATGTGTCCTTCCCATACATCATGTGTCCCTTCCAAACGTCATTTATCTCTCTCACAAGTCACGTGTCCATTCCACACATCATTTGTCCCTCCGTCCCTCCCACACGTCATGTGTCCCTTCCACACGTCATTTGTCCCTCCGTCTCTATCACACGTCATATGTCCCTCCCACACATAATGTGTTCCTGCGACACGTCATGTGTCTATCTGTCCTTATCACATGTCATGTGTCCCTCTCACACGTCATGTGTCCCTCTCACACGTCATGTATCCCTTCCGTGCGTCATTCGTCCTTCCGTCACTCTCACACGTCATGTCTGCCTGCCACACATCATGTGTCCCTCCGTACCTCTAAAACATCATGTGTCCTTCCGTCCCTCCAACACGTCATATGTCCCACTGTCTCTCTCACACATCATGTGTACCTCCCACACATCATGTGTCATTCCATCATTTCAACACGTCATGTGTCCCTCTATCACTCCAACATGTCATGTGTCCCTCTGTCCTCTCATATGTCTTTATTTCCTCTGTCCTCTCACACATCATGTGTCATTTCATCTCTCCAACACATGTGTCATTCCGTCCTTTCAACACGTCATATATCCTTCCGTCCCGTCCTTCCATCCTCCAACACGTCATCGTCCTTCCAACACGTCATGTGTCCTTCCGTCCCTCAACACGTGCTCCAACACGTCATGCGTCCTTCCGTCCTCCAACACATGTGTCCTTCCAACACGTCATGTGTCCTTCCGTCCCTCCGTCATGTCCTCCAACACGTCATGTGTCCTTCCGTCCTCCAACACGTCATGTGTCCTTCCGTCCCTCCAACACATGTCCCCCCCAACACGTCATGTGTCCTTCCGTCCCTCCAACACGTCATGTGTCCTTCCGTCCCTCCAACACGTCATGTGTCCTTTCGTCCCTCCAACACGTCATGTGTCCTTCCCCTCCAACACGTCATGTGTCCCTCCAACACGTCATGTGTCGTCCAACACGTCATGTGTCCTTCCAACACGTCCCTCCAACACGCCATGTGTCCTTCCGTCCCTCCAACACGTGTCCTCCAACACGTGTGTCCTTCCGTCCCTCCAACACGTCATGTCCTTCCGTCCCTCCAATACGTTATGTGTCCTTCCGTCCTTCCAACATGTCATGTGACCTTCCGTCCCTCATGCCGTGTCCTTCCGTCCCTCGAACACGTCATATGTCCTTCCGTCCCTCCAACACGTCATGTGTCCTTCTGTCCTTCCAACACGTTATGTGTTCCTCTGTCCCTCTCACACATTGTTTGTCCCTCCCTCCCACACATCATTTGTCCCTCCCTCCCACATGTCATTTGTCCTTCCATCCAGCTAATTGGTAGCCTCAAGCCTGTCCCGCTTTATTTATTTGTGTTTGGTCAAGAAAAACGTCATTGTCGGTGTATTCCAGCATTTGAAGTGGCTAGTGCCAATATCACAATATATGTCATCCCATATTCTCTGAAGCATTTAGTCTTCATTTTTCTGATAGCAAAGTTATTGAATGTGAAATTTGTAGTGCAGTAGGGACCGCCTAAATGCCTGGTGCTTGCGAAACAGAGAAAATGGGCATTTAGGTGAGAAACAGGCATTCAGGCGAAAGTAGGTCGAGGACAAGCAACAATTTGGGGGGGGGAGATCATTAAAATTCATAATCCTCATCTTAAAATTAAGACAACAGACAGACAAGATAAAGATTCATAGCCAGATCGTTTGGTTTTGAAGTGCGAGCAAAAGCTCTTTAACACTGAGGTGGTGGACGTGCAGACCATCGCTGGCCACAAAGATCCAAAGGCACCATGGATTCGACCGATGAGACAGGTGAGCAATAAAACTATTCGCAAATCTGGTCTATTAAAAACACCAGGTGATTGCATGCCACTCAGGACATCAAGACAAGAGCCGTGGGTGGACACCAGTGAACCAATGGGACAGAGGATGTGCTGTTATGAAGAGAAGACCGGTTATCTTTATTACAATACAATGGATGGGTAGTGAAGGAGGTCACAATGCATGGCACATTGTTGACTGACGTAAGCCTTATTAGCGATGGAATTACATGTGCGATTAAAAAAAATAAATCTATTTTGGACTTTGTTTATGATATCCCTCTATAGTTTGAGCATTCCATAGTTGATCCTTTCTTATGTATTGGCACTACCGTTACCTTTTTCCAGTTGTCCGGCACCTGTTTTGTCTTCCATGCTTGTTGGCATATTGCATGTAGTAGTTTGTCTGCCTCTCTCCTTGGTTTTTTAATCATTTCTGGATAAACTTGATCTGCTCCTGGGGCTTTTCCTAATTTCACTTTTCTTCTGTCGTGCTATCATTCAGATCCATATGCCTTTCACTGAGAAATCTTTTATCCTAGATTGGTATATCTGTTTTACTATTGGTTTATTTAGTTCTTCTATTTTGAGTTTAGTAGCTTTCTTCTCTTTCCTTTTCTGTTTGTTTTCTTCAGTCAGTAATCTCATTTTGGCAATCACTAGGTGAAGATCACTAAATATTTCTGCTCCTCTGTTTACTCTTGCATCCAATGTACTGTAAAAAGGGAGCTGATAACTATTATGTAGTCTATCATTGACTTTTCACACCTGTCTTCATTTACTCTTGTATATTTGTGTGTGGGTGCTGCTTTTCTTTGTCTTCAGTTTTATTTGTGTTTGTGGGTGCTGCTTTCTTTGTCTTCAGTTTTATTTGTGTGTGAGTGCTGCTTTTCTTTGTCTTCAGTTTTATTTGTGTGTGTGAGTGCTGCTTTTCTTTGTCTTCAGTTTTATTTGTGTGTGTGAGTGCTGCTTTTCTTTGTCTTCAGTTTTATTTGTGTTTGTGGGTGCTGCTTTTCTTTGTCTTCAGTTTTATTTGTGTGTGTGGGTGCTGCTTTTCTTTGTCTTCAGTTTTATTTGTGTTTGTGGGTGCTTTTTCTTTGTCTTCAGTTTTATTTGTGTGTGTGAGTGCTGTTTTCTTTGTCTTCAGTTTTATTAGGTGCTTTTTCTTTGTCTTCAGTTTTATTTGTGTGTGTGAGTGCTGCTTTTCTTTGTCTTCAGTTTTATTTGTGTGTGTGGGTGCTGCTTTTCTTTGTCTTCAGTTTTATTTGTGTGTGTGGGTGCTGCTTTTCTTTGTCTTCAGTTTTATTTGTGTGTGTGTGTAGGTGCTGCTTTTCTTTGTCTTCAGTTTTATTTGTGTGTGTGTGTGCTGCTTTTCTTTGTCTTCAGTTTTATTAGTGTGTGTGTGGGTGCTGCTTTTCTTTGTCTTCAGTTTTATTTGTTTGTGTGGGTGCTGCTTTTCTTTGTCTTCAGTTTTATTTGTTGTGTGGGTGCTGCTTTTCTTTGTCTTCAGTTTTATTTGTTTGTGGGTGCTGCTTTTCTTTGTCTTCAGTTTTATTTGTTTGTGTGGGTGCTGCTTTTCTTTGTCTTCAGTTTTATTTGTTTATGTGGGTGCTGCTTTTCTTTGTCTTCAGTTTTATTTGTTTGTGTGGGTGCTTTTTCTTTGTCTTCAGTTTTATTTGTTTGTGTGTAGGTGCTGCTTTTCTTTGTCTTCAGTTTTATTTGTGTGTGTGGGTGCTGCTTTTTTTTTTTATTTGTCTTGAGTTTTATTTGTGTGTGTGTAGTGCTGCTTTTTTTTTGTCTTCAGTTTTATTTGTGTGTGTGTGGGTGCTGCTTTTTCTTTGTCTTCAGTTTTATTTGTTTGTGTGTGTAGGTGCTGCTTTGTCTTCAGTTTTATTTGTGTGTGTGGGTGCTGCTTTTTTTGTCTTCATTTTATTTGTGTGTGTTTTATTTGGGTTTTATTAGTGTGTGTGGTGCTGCTTTTCTTTGTCTTCAGTTTTATTAGTGTGTGTGAGTGCTGCTTTTTTTGTCTTCAGTTTTATTAGTGTGTGTGAGTGCTGCTTTTCTTTGTCTTCAGTTTTATTAGTGTGTGTGAGTGCTGCTTTTCTTTGTCTTCAGTTTTGTTTTTTATTGTTAGTTTTTGTTTTCTTATTTGTTTAGGGGGCAAGAAATGGCCGAGTGGGTTAAAAGATTCGCACTGTGACCCACAGGTACTGGGTTGGAGCCCCACCTCAGGCATTGCCAGTTTTTTTCTCTGTGCAAAAAATATTTACCCTATTTGCGCAATGGGACAACATGGACGAATCCTGTTGCATCGAGCGCATTCAATGACAGTTCCTATTCCTTTCTCTAAAGACAGGCGTGGCACTTTTTGGTGCGCGTGGCAACTGGTACTAAAATATTTACCCTATTTGCGCAATGGGACAACATGGACGAATCCTGTTGCATCGAGCGCATTCAATGACAGTTCCTATTCCTTTCTCTAAAGACAGGCGTGGCACTTTTTGGTGTGCATGGCAACTGGTACTAAAATATTTACCCTATTTGCGCAATGGGACAACATGGACAAATCCTGTTGCATCGAGCGCATTCAATGACAGTTCCTATTCCTTTCTCTAAAGACAGGCGTAGCACTTTTTGGTGTGCATGGCAACTGGTACTAAAATATTTACCCTATTTGCGCAATGGGACAACATGGACGAATCCTGTTGCATCGAGCGCATTCAATGACAGTTCCTATTCCTTTCTCTAAAGACAGGCGTGGCACTTTTGGTGCATGGCAACTGGTACTAAAATATTTACCCTATTTGCGCAATGGGACAACATGGACGAATCCTGTTGCATCGAGCGCATTCAATGACAGTTCCTATTCCTTTCTCTAAAGACAGGCGTGGCACTTTTTGGTGCTGGTACTAAAATATTTACCCTATTTTAGCAATGGGACAACATGGACCGAATCCTGTTGCATCGAGCGCATTCAATGACAGTTCCTATTCCTTTCTCTAAAGACAGGCGTGGCACTTTTTGGTGCGCGTGGCAACTGGTACTAAAATATTTACCCTATTTGCGCAATGGGACAACATGGACGAATCCTGTTGCATCGAGCTAGTATTCAATGACAGTTCCTATTCCTTTCTCTAAAGACAGGCGTGGCACTTTTTGATGCGCGTGGCAACTGGTACTAAATGTTTAACTTTTATAGAATTTGGTTATCTCAGGTGTTTTGATGAATTCCGTTTTTATGTATCAACAGACTGAAGTGATTGCCAGCAAAAGCAGGCCTATGAAGAAATGCGATATCTTTACTCCACCTTGCCAGTTAGGATGTTATGTGAGTATCGTTATAGTTATCTTTTTAAAAAATCTTTTGGTGTACGATATGTGAGTATTGTTATAGTTATCTTTTTATCTTTTGGTGTATGTTATGTGAGTATTGTTATAGTTATCTTTTTATCTTTTGGTGTATGTTATGTGAGTATTGTTATAGTTATCTTTTTATCTTTTGGTGTATGTTATGTGAGTATGACTTTTTTATTATAGTTATTGTAATAGTTATCTTTTTTTATCGTTGGTGTATGTTATGAGTATTGTAATAGTTATCTTTTTTTTATCTTTTGGTGTATGTTATGTGAGTATTGTTATAGTTACCTTTTTATCTTTTGTTGTATGTTATGTGAGTATTGTTATAGTTACCATTTTTATCGTTTTGTGTACGTTATGTGAGTATTGTTATAATTACCTTTTTATCTTTTGGTCTTTATGAGTATTGTTATAGTTATCTTTTTATCTTTTTGTATTATATGAGTATTGTTATAGTTATCTTTTTTTCTCTGTTGGTGTACGTTATATGAGTATTGTTATAGTTTTTTTTTTCTCTGTTGGTGTACGTTATATGAGTATTGTTATAGTTATCTTTTTTTCTCTGTTGGTGTACGTTATATGAGTATTGTTATAGTTATCTTTTTTTCTCTGTTGGTGTACGTTATATGAGTATTGTTATGGTTATCTTTTTTTCTCTGTTGGTGTATGTTATGTGAGTATTGTTATGGTTATCTTTTTTTCTCTGTTTGTGTACGTTATATGAGTATTGTTATAGTTATCTTTTTTTATCTGTTGGTGTATGTTATATGAGTATTGTTATGGTTATCTTTTTTCTCTGTTGGTGTATTTATATGAGTATTGTTATGGTTATTTTTTTCTCTGTTGGTGTACGTTATATGAGTATTGTTATAGTTATCTTTTTTTTCTGTTGGTGTATGTTATATGAGTATTGTTATAGTTATCTTTTTTTCTGTTGGTGTACGTTATATGAATATTGTTATAGTTATCTTTTTTTTCTCTGTTGGTGTACGTTATATGAGTATTCTTATGGTTATCTTTTTTCTCTGTTGGTGTACGTTATATGAGTATTGTTATAGTTATCTTTTTTTTCTCTGTTGGTGTACGTTATATGAGTATTGTTATAGTTATCTTTTTTTCTCTGTTGGTGTACGTTATATGAGTATTGTTATAGTTATCTTTTTTCTCTGTTGGTGTACGTTATATGAGTATTGTTATAGTTATCTTTTTTTAAATCTTTTGGTGTATGATGTGTGAGTATCATTATAGTTATCTTTAAAAAAAAATCTTTTGGTGTACGATATGTGAGTATCGTCACGGTGGATTATAAAATCGCCTCCGATTTGCTGAGTTTCCGATTTGCCAGGGACCTAGGGATTTTGGTTTTCTCTCAGTACCTAAGCCCTTCTATGATTGATAAAATGCTGAATTAAACGAACAAGTAGCCACAGGACCAGTTGATCAAAACATACATTGCATTCATCAAAGATTTCACCGACACTACTTGAGTCGATCTTCGTTGGATGGTAGATAGATAAAACATGTAATCAAGAAGGCATCGTTGGTCGTCAAATTCACTCTCGTGTCCATCCTTGCAATTGACGGATGAGGCGGGCAGTAAAAGACATGACAGTGCACAACTTTATAAGCGCCTCCCCATGTCAGCACCGTACTTTATTGTTAGGTGGACGATCAAGGTCTGGCTCAATGCCTTCTTAATGGATGTCAGGTGTGTCTGGCTTATGGCCGTCGCGAACTGGCACTTGTGATATCGTGTACACATTATGCAATGTATAACAAGTGTAGCACTAATGTGGTTGTAAGAATTGAGGTTTTGTTAACATGGAAATCAAATTAGATAAAAAGCGAGTGTTGGGACTCAATACGTATGGGATATATGGTGATGATAATCAATGCAAGCTCAAAAATTGTCCCAATTAGCCGGGACCTTTCCTGTTTAGAGAGGTAAAATATATAGAAACAACTCCGTTCCCTGGCAATTCTTCCAGATTTGCCGGTTTCCTGATTGCCCGGTTCCCGATTTGAGAAGTTCCACTATAGTTATCTTTTTTTTTATCTTTAAGTGTATGATATATGAGTATTGTAATAGTTATCATTTTTTTTAAAAATCTTTTGGTGTACGATGACAGCCCTCGTAGTCTTTTCAAGAATCAGCAGATTAATGACGTTTCATTCTCTGTGTCGGTTTGTTTTTAGCAGAGAGACCACTGTAATTCTGTCAGGTAGTCCTTGGCAGAGTGGAGTCGTCCTTGGCAGAGATACCACTGTAATTCTGAGTCGGGTAGTCCTTGGCAGAGATACCACTGTAATTCTGAGTCGGGTAGTCCTTGGCAGAGATACCACTGTAATTCTGAGTCGGGCAGTCCTGGCAGAGATACCACTGTAATTCTGTCAGGTAGTCCTTGGTCAGAGAGAGACCACTGTAAGTCCTGAGTCAGTAATTCTGTCCAGGTCCTTGGCAGAGAGACCACTGAATTCTGAGAGTCCTTGGCAGAGACCACTGTAATTCTGTCAGGTAGTCCTTGGCAGAGTGTAATTCTGTCAGGTAGTCTTGGCAGAGAGACCACTGTAATTCTGTCAGGTAGTCCTTGGCAGAGATACTGTCACTGTAATTCTGTCAGGTAGTCCTTGGCAGAGAGACCACTGTAATTTTGATTCTGGTCGTTTTTGGCAGAGACCACTGTAATTCTGATTCTGGTCGTTCTTGGCAGAGAGACCACTGTAACTCTGTCAGGTAGTCCTTGGCAGAGATACCACTGTAATTCTGTCAGGTAGTCCTTGGCAGAGATACCACTGTAACTCTGACTCATTGATTCTGGTCGTTTTTGGCAGAGATACCACTGTAACTTTGATTCTCTGGTTGTCGTTTTTGGCAGAGACCACTTGTAACTCTGAGTCAGTTTGTCAGGTTGTCTTGGCAGAGAGATACTCCTCTGGGTTGTCAGCAGAGATACCACTGTAACTCTGACTCAGGTTGTCCTTGGCAGAGATACCACTGTAACTCTGAGTCTGGTTGTCCTTGACAGAGAGACCACTGTAATTCTGAGGTTGTCCTTGAGAGAGACCACTGTAACTCTGACTCAGGTTGGACAGAGATACCACTGTAATTCTTGGTCAGAGAGACCACTGTAATTCTGAGTTTGTTCAGTCCTTGACTCAGGTTTTCAGAGAGACCACTGTAATTTCTGAGTTGGGTCCCTTTTCAGAGAGACCACTGTAATTCCTTGGCAGAGAGACCACTGTAATTCTGAGTTGGTCTGGCAGAGAGACCACTGTAAGTCTGTCAGGTCGTCCTTGACAGAGAGAACACTTTAATTCTGAGTTGGGTTGTCCTTGTCAGAGAGACCACTGTAATTCTGAGTTGGGTCATCCTTGTCAGAGAGACCACTGTAATTCTGAGTTGGTTGTCTTGTCAGAGAGACCACTGTAATTCTGAGTCAGGTTGTCCTTGTCAGAGAGACCACTGTAATTCTGAGTCGGTTCATCCTTGTCAGAGAGACCACTTGTAATTCTTCATCCTTGTCAGAGACCACTGTAATTCTGAGTTTCATCCTTGTCAGAGAGACCACTGTAATTCTGAGTCGGTTCATCCTTGTCAGAGACCACTGTAATTCTGAGTCGGTTCATCCTTGTCAGAGAGACCACTGTAATTCTGAGTCGGTTCATCCTTGTCAGAGAGACCACTGTAATTCTGAGTCGGTTCATCCTTGACAGAGAGACCACTGTAATTCTGAGTCGGTTCATCCTTGTCAGAGAGACCACTGTAATTCTGAGTCGGTTCATCCTTGTCAGAGAGACCACTGTAATTCTGAGTCGGTTCATCCTTGTCAGAGAGACCACTGTAATTCTGAGTCTGTTCATCCTTGTCAGAGAGACCACTGTAATTCTGAGTCTGTTCATCCTTGACAGAGAGACCACTGTAATTCTGAGTCTGTTCATCCTTGACAGAGAGACCACTGTAATTCTGAGTCGGTTCATCCTTGTCAGAGAGACCACTGTAATTCTGAGTCGTTCATCCTTGTTCGGTTCATCCTTGACAGAGAGACCACTGTAATTCTGAGTCGGTTCATCCTTGACAGAGAGACCACTGTAATTTGAGTCGGTTCATCCTTGACAGAGAGACCACTGTAATTCTGAGTCGGTTCATCCTTGACAGAGAGACCACTGTAATTCTGAGTCGGTTCATCCTTGTCAGAGAGACCACTGTAATTCTGAGTCGGTTCATCCTTGACAGAGAGACCACTGTAATTCTGAGTCGGTTCATCCTTGTCAGAGAGACCACTGTAATTCTGAGTCGGTTCGCCACTGTGACAGAGGGACCACTGTCGGGTCGTTCTTCATGTACCTAAGGCCTTGTAACCGGGCCACTGAGACTAACCATATTTTGCATGAGGTTCTAAATTGCTTATCCCAAAATCATTTTCATTCGAAGAATTTTCTGCCAGAAGTGACTACGGACAATTTCATGGTTTTCCTGACTTTTTGTAGGATTTTCATTCAGCTAACCCACCGTTTAAAACAGGCTATGTTATAAATTAAAAGTTTGAATAGTATCATTTACGCCTACCCAAGTTTTTTTTTTTACCTCAGTATTGAGTTCTGACTCAATCTCATAATCATGCTTGACACCATCTGGGGTGCAACATTCTTGCATTTATATTGTTTTGGACGTTGTTGAAATATCTTTTCAGATTTCTTTTTTTTTTTTTTTTTTTTTTAGCTGAGCCGTGGAATGGATTACAACAGAATGGCTCACAAAATGGCTGGGACGGATCCGTCGGCCGTGGATAAAGTCAGCAACAAGGTACCAAAGTGCCCTCACGGAAAACTTCCGCCAGATGAAGTGTCAAGGGTCAAATGCATATCCGAATCAGCGGTGAGTTTGGGGTGACGGTGATCGCTGAATCTTAAAATAGGTTACGTGCCACTGAGAAGTGGGCGGTTGGCGGGCGTCGCTTGTGGTTCTACTTCTTTTCTTTCGCTCTTTTACTTCTGACTTCTTTTTCATCTTGTCGTTTTATCTTAATTCACTCTGAGATCACTGCATATGGTGGACAGGGTAAGTTTCAATTAAAACAACCAAACAAAAAAGGAAATGAGAATTAAGAATCAACTCTTTTTTATGAGTAGCGTTCTCGTTATTCCGTCTCTCTGTCTGTTATTCTGTCTCTCTCTGTCTGTCTGTCTGTCTGTCTGTCTGTCTGTCTGTCTGTCTGTCTGTCTCTCTCTCTCTCTCTCTCTCTCTCTCTCTCTCTCTCTCTCTCTCTCTCTCTCTCTCTCTCTCTATCTCTCTCTCTCTCTTCTGTCTGTCTCTCTATCTTTCTCTCTCTTCTCTCTCTCTCTCTATCTCACTCTCTCTCTCTCTCTCTATCTCTCTCTCTCTCTCTCTCTCTCTCTCTCTCTCTCTCTCTCTCTCTCTCTCTCTCTCTCTCTCTCTCTCTCTCTCTCTCTCTCATACACACACACCTGATCATTCCTTGAGTGTCTTTCTTGACTCTTTTCCCTTCTATTCCAGGCATCCTGTGTTTTGCCAAGCATCCGGTTGACCAAAGATATCACGGGTAAGATTGTCTTTGGTGGCTATTTATCCACGGACGTCCACTAGAAATGTTCCAGTTAAATGCTAAGGCACACAGTCAATTTAATTTTTATGCTTTGTGGTTGGACGCAAGTTCTGCCTACATCTCTTCCATCAGTGAAGCTTTGTCTATATACACACAAGTTCTGTCTACATCTCTTCCATCAGTGAAGCTTGTCTATACACACACAAGTTCTGTCTACATCTCTTCCATCAGTGTCTATACAATAATACACACAAGTTCTGTCTACATCTCTTCCATCAGTGAAGCTTGTCTATACACACTTCTGTCTACATCTCTTCCATCAAGTTTGTCTACACACACAATCAGTTCTGTCTACATCTCTTCCATCAGTAAACTTTTGTCTATACACACACTGTCTAAGTTTCTGCCTACATCTCTTCCATCAGTAAAGCTTTGTCTAAACACACACAACTTCTGTCTACATCTCTTCCATCAGTAAACTTTTGTCTATACACACCAAGTTTGCCAATCTCTTCCATCAGTGAAGCTTTGTCTATACACACACTTCTGTCTACATCTCTTCCATCAGAAAGCTTCTGTCTACATTGTCTTCCATCAGTAAAGCTTTGTCTATCCACAACGTCTCACTACCTCTTCCATAGTTAAGTCGGCTAAGGCACACAGTCAATTTAATTTTTATGCTCTCTGCCTACATCTCTTCCATCAGTGAAGCTTTGTCTATACACACAAGTTCTGTCTACATCTCTTCCATCAGTGAAGCTTTGTCTATACACACAAGTTCTGTCTACATCTCTTCCATCAGTAAAGCTTTGTCTATACACACAAGTTCTGTCTACATCTCTTCCATCAGTAAAGCTTTGTCTATACACACAAGTTCTGCCTACATCTCTTCCATCAGTAAAGCTTTGTAATGACTACTTTAGTCTTTAGAATGTAAAGTTCCTTCAAGGCCATTACGGCACATTGAGCCAGAGCTTGTCCTGGTTTCTATAGTGTGAAGCTGAACAGCCGGGCAGTGGACAGGTAAGCACCTGTACGGGGAGTAGTTGATCCTGCCCTCCACAAGTCTCCTGCTGCCTTGCAGGTTGGTCTTGGCTGACCAAAGGCTAAGGGAGTTAACCCTGACAGAAAATAACAACCTGCTGCCTTGCATGCTGGTCTTGAATGACCAAAGGCTAAGGGAGTTAACCTGACAGAAAAATAACAAGATCTGGTAAGGGACCTCAATGTGGCAGCCCCACCATCTACTTAGGGTAGTAAGAATAACAAGTAATACAGAGGAGACAGCTGAAGATGTAGATATATCAATGAAAGAACTTCAAACAGCTATAAGAAAAATGAAATTAGGAAAAGCCCTAGGAGCAGATCAAGTTTATCCAGAAATGATTAAAAACCAAGAGAGAGAGGCAGACAAACTACTACATGCAATATGTCAACAAGCATGGAAGTCCAAACATGTGCCAGACGACTGGAAAAAAGGAACAGTAGTACCAATACACAAAAAGGATCAACCATGAAATGCTCAAACTATAGAGGGATATCACTACTTAGCGTACCAGGAAAAGTGTATGCGAGGATACTGGAAATGAGACTAAGGAAAACAGTAGAGGATCAGATTGAAGAGCATCAGAGTGGATTTAGACCAGGAAGAAATGTACAAGATCACATATTTACAATTAGACAAATAATAAAAAATCCTTGAGAGAAAAGTTGACTTGCACATGTGTTTTATAGATCTAGAAAAGGCATTTGACACTGTGGGAAGGGATGAACTATGGCATTCCTTAAAAGAACACAATGTAGAGCAAAATTTAATGGAAGCCATTAAAAGTTTTTACAATAAACCAACATGTGCAGTGAGAGTAGCTGGAAACATATCTGCAGAATTTGATGTAAATATATGGGTAAGACAGGGTTGTAACCTTCTTTTGTTTATCACATTTATGGATTCAGTTGCAAAGGCATCCTCAAAAATGAAGAAAATGAATGTAGCTATGTGGAAGCTCAAACCAGTAAATATATCAATGCTTTCATTTGCCGATGATTTAGTTCTGTTTGAAAATCAGAAAGTGGTCTTCTGTCGAATATCAACATTATGAACAATGAACTAAATAAAAGAGGAATGAGAGTATATGCAAAGAAAACCAAAACAATGCTAGTAACTAGGGAAGCTAAAACACAAAATCTTGAATTGGGCAGGGAGAGTTCACAGCTACAATTACCTGGGAGTAATGATTAACTCTGAGGGCAAACTAAGAGAAGAAATCAACCAGAGAATCCAAAAGGCAAGCGCAATACATAACCATCTAGGAAAGACATTTGTAGAGAAACCAAAAATGTCAACAAAAACCAAAATGGCAGTATACAACATAGTTTATTGTCCTACTCTCCTCTATAGTCTATGGCAGTGCAACCTGGACCTTAGACAGTAAAGTACAGGCAGCTGAAATGAAATAACTAAGAAGAGCAGTAGGGAAAACTAAAAGAGACAAAATCAGAAGCACAACAATAAGAGATCAAACCAAAGCAGTTGGCATAAAAACTAAGATAGAAATAAATCAATTTTGGTGGTTTGGACATGTAAACAGAATGAATTACAATAGAATAGCTAAATCAGTATACAGAGCTAAAGCCCAAGGTAAAAGACCAAAAGGCAGACTTCAGAGAAAGTGGGAAGAAGGTATAAAAGAGGCTTTGAAGAATAGAAATGTAACATTTTTTGGAAGGAAACAGAAAATGCCAGGGCAGGGCATCCTGTAGAAAGATCATCTCGGGCATCTGAACCCATGCACCGAAAGGCAGAATGGGAATTGATAAAGAAAGAAAGAAAGAAGCTGAACAGATAATAATAATCACATTCTGGGACAGGACGCCAGTCTGACGCAGGTTTTTACTCCCAAGTTAGTGCTTATAACTAACAACCAGAGTACAGGCCAAGGAGCCGAGATCTAGGCTACCTGAGATAGAAGCTGGCTGACCAAGCTGCTCAGCTAAGGGGAGAGCAGTGATTGTTTTATGTGAGAGTTGTCCTGTCTTGTTCTCCTCATTGTCTTAAAATGAATCAAGTATGATAATTGATCTCTAGATTACCTCTTTTTATATCATAATCTGAGTTGTAGATTAGCATAGTTTGGTAGGTTTCAATATAAATATACTATTTTTTGAGAGAGAGACAGAGACAGACAGACAAAGATAGAGACAAGCAGACAGACAGAGAACAGAGAGAGAGAGAAGAGAGAGAGAGAGAGAGAGAGAGAGAGAGAGAGAGAGAGAGAGAGAGAGAGAGAGAGAGAGAGAGAGAGAGAGACAGAGACAGAGACAGAGACAGAGAGAGACAGACAGACAGACAGACAAACAGACACAGAGAGAGACAGAGACAGAGACAGAGACAGAAAGAGAGAGACACAGAGAGAGAGACACACACACACAGACAGAGAGAGAGAGAGAGAGAGACAGAGAGACAGAGAGAGAGAGAGTAGCATTTTCTACTGTCCTAAGTTAGTTTCCTATTTGTTTTCCTATTTGCCTAAGTTAGTCCTACTTCTTTGTTGTCACTTTTTCCCTTGCAATAACTTTTTGATGCACAGTGAGATTGCTGCACAAGGTGGACGGGGGGTTAAATTTCAATGAAACAGAAACAAACTAAATTCAGTTGTAGTTTGGTGGATGGGGTCAATTCTAGCAAAATGAGGAAAACGAAAATCGCTTTTTGATGAGTCATTTCTTTTTTATCCTCTCCCTCCCCCTCCCTCCCTGTCCCTCCCTCCCCATCCCGCCCATCTCACCCCACCAACACCACCACCCCCGCACCATCCCTCCCTGGATTGCAGGCCCTCCATGCTGTGTGAAACTTGCATCCGTTTGCGCTGCAAGGAAACACGATTCCAAAGCTGCATGAAGGAAGACGACAAGCTTTTCAACTCTGTGAAAAATGGCAAAAGTAATAAGAACAGTCTGCCTGTGGAGTCAGAGTAAGTTCCCCCTTTGTATATCGGCGTTCAGCCTGTGGAGTCAGAGTATCGGTATATCGCACAGTCAGCCTGTGGAGTCAGAGTAAGTTCCCCTTTGTATATCGGCGTCACAGTCAGCCTGTGGAGTCAGAGTAAGTTCCCCTTTGTAGTCAAGCCTGCCTTGTATATCGGGAGTCAAGTTTCCCCTTTGTATATCGGCGTCACAGTCAGCCTGTGGAGTCAGAGTAAGTTCCCCTTTGTATATCGGCGTCCAGTCAGCCTGTGGAGTCAGAGTAAGTTCCCCTTTGTATATCGGCGTCCGTCCCGTTTTTTGACCTCTGCTGGGGAAGTCACATGCATGGGCAGTTCCTACTTCTTTCCTTTGACATTTTCATATTTGTCTTTTGTCTTGCTGTTTCCTCTTAATTTACCCTGAGATCGCCGTATATGGTGGACAGGGTAAATTTCAAAGAAACGAACGAAGATAAGTCACAGTTGGTTGTGTTAAAAAAGATTGGAAACTTCCAATTGATGCATCGTCTCTTGCCATTGTTTGGTTTCATATTTTTGTCATATTAGGAATTTTCTCTCATTTATTCTTGTGTGGTAAATGGGGAAAAAAAAACAAAGTGATAATAACAAGTCAGACGTATGCACATACACGAATGCGTATACACATACACAAATGCGCACAATTCTATCACAAGACAAAAAACACCAGAAAAAAAGACAAGAAAAGGAAACAAAACAAGATCTTTTGCCTTCCCTGCATGAACAGCTAAAATTGGTTTGCCCGGTGTTGTTTTTGTGGGTTTTTACGTCTGTCTATATTTGTTAATATAGAAATACAGAAAGATCAGTTTTTGTAACTTCATTTTGCTTTTACCATTTCCAGTGAGGAATTATTCTGGGTCAGCACTAGGCATCTGCGCAGCTGGAAAAGGTTTGCTCTGCAAACCATGAAAACAGAGGAAGTCTCTCCAGCGCCAGTGACGTCCCCTGGCAAGGAATTCACCGCCACCTGCGGCTTCTCATCGTGTCCGTTGTCGGCCAGTCAGACATCTTCCACGACGCCCCCTACCACCACCATCACCACCACCACCACTAAACCCCACGTCCACAATGGCCAAAACAACAGAAACTTTTTTTCAGAAACGGTGCAAAAGTCGGACGGTCCTGTTACTCAAGCTCAAAATTCTGAAAGTTACTCAACAGCCCCAGCGACGGCAACAGCTATATGCACCATATCAAATTCCTCTCGCCATCCGCTGAGCAAAACTCATCGTCGGTGTCGTCCCGTACAATAACAGCAACGTCATTTCTGGTTCGGACACTGTAGCTAGCAGGTCACCGCCAAAACCCCAGTTGAGGGAAAGTTTGCCATGTGCCAAAGCCAAAGAGGACAGCAATTGTGTCAGTAGCTCAAGTGACCACTATCGGCCCACCTCTCACAGTGAACCCATTTCTACACCCAGCTCATCCTGTGGTTTGACAACAAACGATTCTTTGCATGGAATTTCTAAACCGCCCGCATCGGCTGAATATGATGAACACTCTAAGCTGGCCGCCACGCGTTCCTCCTCCTCCTCCTCCTCCTCGTCCTCCTCGCCTGTATCCTCATCAAACAATAGGACTGACTGCGGCGAGCAAGATTCGGGAAAGACGGCAGTGTTGTTGTGGCGGTGGTGGACAAGAGCGAAAAGAAGACAGCGCGGGAGAGGCGGTGTCATCGGAGACGTGCGAGAGCCCCGACAGCGGCATCATCGTGCTGAAGACAACCATGCGTGACTTCTGCGACAACCAGGACGTGGACGTCTCACATGTGTCCAGGTCGCTCGCTCACGGACGTCCAACGACAAGACGGAGAGCGTGGAAGATGAGGACAACAACAACAACAAGGAGGACGAGGAGATGAAGGACGAGGGTGGTGACGGCGACGACGAGGATGACGACGAAGACGATGATGATGATGATGATGATGACGATGATGATGATGATGATGATGATGATGATGATGACGATAAGAATGAAGTCTTCAACAGTGATATGTTGTGTCAACACGGTAAAGTATCGGGAAAAGGAGGTGGGGGGTGGGGGGAGGTGGTGATTTTTTATGTTTTTAGAATATATGTTTCGGTATCTAAAAAGAGAAAATGGAGAGTGGAAGATCTATATCTAGTAACAGAGGAAGACAATAGACAGAGAAGGAAGAGAGAGAGACCGAGACAGAGAAGGAAGAGAGAGAGACACAGAGTGAGAGAGAGAAAGCAAGAGAAAGAGAGAGAGAGAGAGACGTATGTTATACATCGGAGATGTGAATAGAAGACTTATTTATTTGTCTTCTGTAAATGAAAGTGTCAATATTTTCCTATTAAGGCTTAATGTGTTTGTCATTCATTAAACCGTGTGCGATTAGCCAGCACTGCTGATAGGTCCTTCACTCTCTATTCACTCTTTCACTTGTCTTTCATCTTGCTGTTTTCTTTTTCCTCATAATTTTACCCTGAGATCACCGCATATGGTGAACAGGTAAATTTCAATGAATCAATCAAGAATCTATTCAACTATCGATGGTGTGAGTGTCTCTTTTATATCTGGCTAGTGCTCTCACGGAAACAAGTAAATTACGCCATGGAGCACGTGTTACAGGATACGCTTAAACACAGGGGACTCAACCAATCCGACGTCGGTTGACTATTTTGAGTAACATCCACCCCCCCTCCTCCCTGATCCAGATAAATGGATTGCCACCTAGCCCCGTTGGAGACGGACAATAAAATGGATGACCTGTGGGCTTACCACAACACTGTGTGTAACTTAAAGATCCCTTGGCTCTTTTACACCTGGACCGGGGATTTCACTCAAAAAACTCGAGCACGTTTATCAAACTGTGGACGCACGAAACCCATGACGTTTTGGTTGAGAGGCCAACACCTTACCTCTGGACCATGGAGTCCGGCACCATCCTGAAATCACTGCATATATGGTGGACAGGGTAAGTTGCCTTACAAAAAAGCATGATATGTAAATGTAATCTTGTCTTGAGCAATGTGTTTGTTGTCTCTTCTCACCAGGTAATTTGCGAGTGGATGAAACCGGTCGACGGTTGGTCAGGCGTGACGTGTGGCAGCGGCTCCTCTTTTTTATTTTCCTCATTTGGAACCGTTCACGTCGTCGCTAGAGATTTGTCAGCTGTGCTTGGTAATTCAAATGTCTTTGCTTTCTCACCGAAAATAACAACCTGGCTTGCAGGCTGGTCTTGAAGGACCAAAGGCTAAGGAAGTTAACCCTGACAGAAAATAACAACCTGCTGCCTTGCAGGCTGGTCTTGAAGGACCAAAGGCTAAGGGAGTTAACCCTGACAGACAAATAACAAGGCCTGGTAGGGGCCTCAAGGTGGCAGCCCCACCATCTACCTAGGGTACAGTGGGTAGTCCTCTGCTTATCCAAAACGAAACTGATGCAGAGAAATAAATATAATATAACCGGCTTGACCTTTCAAAGACGAAAATGGAAACAAACAAACTGATTTTCGGAACATGGAATGCAAGGGCAATAAATGGAAAAGAGTTAGAATTAGTTGAAGAAATGGAAAAAAATTCAAAGTAGACATTTTGGCTATTACAGAAACAAAGAAAAAAGGACAAGGAATAGAGAACGTAGGACTAAATCATATTTTAATCTTCTCAGAAGTTGATGTCAAAGATAGAGCTATGGTAGGAGTAGGTCTCCTAGTAGATAAAAGGCATGAAAAGCTACTAGAAAGCTGGATATTTAATAAGCCCATGTCTATTAGAGGTAAATATTAAACCAAAAGGAAGAGAAATTGAATTATTAATGCTTATGGACCAAACGAAGACATCACTAAAGAAGAAAAAGATATCTTAGAAAACGATTCACAAATAGCTGCAGAGAATCTCAAACACAAACAGGAACTAATAGTTTTAGGAGATTTAAACGCTAGAGTAGGCAACAATATAGAAACATCAAGAGGAATAATAGATAAAGAAGGAGAGACAACAACTTCTCCAAATGGAGAGAGACTAATAGATTTCTGCCTCAAGAATAACATGAAAATAGCCAACACCTTTTTTCCTCATAAAGATATCCACAAATATACAACTTAATACAAGAGTAAATGAAGACAGGTGTGAAAAGTCAATCATAGACTACCTAATAGTTAGCAGCTCCCTCTTTTACAGTACATTGGATGCAAGAGTAAACAGAGGAGCAGAAATATTTAGTGATCATTAC
The DNA here is from genome assembly GCA_037039925.1 of Doris montereyensis. Taxonomy (NCBI): domain Eukaryota; kingdom Metazoa; phylum Mollusca; class Gastropoda; order Nudibranchia; family Dorididae; genus Doris; species Doris montereyensis. Next base: position 67,327 of record JAXRKP010000881.1, on the reverse strand, counting down.
CTAGCGATTGCCAAAATGAGATTATTGACTGAAGAAAACAAACAAAAGGAAAAGGAAGAAAGCTACTAAACTCAAAGTAGAGGAACTAAATAAACCAATAGTAAAAGAGCTATACCAATCTAGGATAAAAAGATTTACCAGTGAAAGGCAGATGGATCTGAATGATAGTACAATAGAAGAAAAGTGGCAAATGTATAAAGAAACACTCCTCAGTTGTACTGAAGAGGTATGTGGTAGGAAACAAATTAAAGGAGATGGGAAAAGAACTGCATGGTGGAATGAGAATGTCAAAACTATGATCAAAGAAAAGGATGCCTGGAAGAAATTCTTGCAAACAAACAGACCAGAGGATAGGATAGATTACGTGAATAAAAGAAGTATCAGCCAAAGAGGAAGTAAGGAAAGCCAAACAGGAACTATGGGAAGAGTTTGAACAAAGACTTCAAGAAAGCTATCAAGGAAATCAAAAGCTGTTCTGGAGGGCAATGAAGAGCATGAGAAAGACCAAAGCATACCCAACACGACAAATTAAGAATGCCAAAGGAGAAATAATGAAGGCAGACAGCCACATCATGGAAGCATGGAAGAAGTATTTTCAACAATTACTTAATCCCTCCAGAACATATAAAACAAGGAGTAAAGATCAATTAGTAAGAATAACAAGTAATACAGAGGAAACAGCTGAAGATGTAGATATATCAATGGAAGAAATCCAAACAGCTACAAGAAAAGTGAAATTAGGAAAAGCCCCAGGAGCAGATCAAGTTTATCCAGAAATGATTAAAGACCAAGGAGAGAGACAGACAAACGAATGCATGCAATATGCCAACAAGCATGGAAGTCCAAACAGGTGCCAGACGATGGGAAAAGGGAACGGTAGTACCAATACATAAGAAAGGATTGACTATGGAATGCTCAAACTATAGCATCATATTACAAGGTGCACGTACATGTCGCTACGACACTGTCATATAAATCTGCCATCCCACGGCAAGTCAATTTCCTCCCCGGGTAACATATACGCACCTTAATACTACCGCACATTGAGAACCGCTTAGTTCCTGTAGTTGATGCTTGACATCTGTTGGGAAAACCGTAGCGATGACAGTAATGTTTCGGGAAACCCACAAGTCAATTAACACGGCACGACAGTCATGGATGTGGGTAAATCAAATCAAATAAAAAATCACTCTTACTTACCTTTCATCTTGCTGTCACCTCTGAATTCATCCTGAGATCACCACATATGGCGGATGAGTAAATTCTGATTAAAAATCGAATTAGTCCTAGGTAGCATTTATTTCTCTCTCATTGGGATGGACAATTTCAAATATCTCCGTTTACAGCACACCCTGATCCCGACTCAAAATGAGGTATGGCAATAATTTTTTTTATTTGCCCTATGTTCAATAATGTATCTTATTCGTTTATGTCAGCGTTGTAGCCAAACTGTTGTGTTGTGAGCTAGTAATCAGGACTACACTGGCACAGGTGGGTTAAAAAAAAAAAAAAAAGTTGTACTCTTAGGAAAAGTACTCTAGTTTCTTCACTTGACTAAGGTGTGGATGAGTACCCAGCTATAGGTAGAGAAAGATTTTGTTAGAGTGTTAGTATTGAAAGCCTAACACTAACAGGTTTGTGTACTGTATGCTCCCATGGACTTGAGAAGGATTTTGAATTAAATGGTCTGCTGGGGGGGGGGAGGGGGGATAAATGATGTACAGTCGGTGAACCTTCACAGGTGCGGGGATACGGACTATAAATCCATCTTTATCTTTATCTTTATCCCAGGAGTCGCCCAGTTTGAATACAGACTGAAACAGAACCGAAACAGGCAGGTCAAGGTCAGAAGGACGAGCTCCAGGACCTGTACCATTCACGCAACCGTCCCAAGGCGCACGAGCCGGGGGGCTGGACGGAGGCGCTTGTAGTCAGTTCCAGTTTCCTGGAAGGATGGTTGATGGAAATTTGTTAAGTAAGTGAAAGCTGGGTGGTTGGATGGTTGGGTGGTAGGATGGTTGAGTGGTTTGGTGGTTGGATGGTTGGGTGGTTTGGTGGTTGGATGGTTGGGTGGTTGGATGGTTGAGTGGTTTGGTGGTTGGGTGGTTTGGTGGTTGGATGGTTGGGTGGTTGGATGGTTGAGTGGTTTGGTGGTTGGATGGTTGAGTGGTTTGGTGGTTGGATGGTTGGGTGGTAGGATGGTTGGGTGTTGAATGATTTGATTGGTTGGTTGCAGGTTGGATGGTTGGGTGGTTGGATGATTGCATGGTTGGGTGGTTAGATGGTTGCGTGGTTGGATGGTTGCATGGTAGGGTGGTTGGATGGTTGGGTGGTTAGATAGTTTGGTGGTTGGATGGTAGAGTGGTTGGGTGGTTGGATGGTTAGGGTGGTTGGATGGTAGGGTGGTTGGATGGTTAGGGTGGTTGCATGGTTGTATGGTTGCATGGTTGGATGGTTGGATGGGTTGGGTGGTTGGATGGTTGGGTAGTTGGATGGTTGGGTAGTTGGATGGTTGCATGGTTGGGTGATGGGATGGTTGCATGGTTGGGTGGTTGGGCGTATGTTGCTTGGATGGTTGGGTGGTTTGATGGTTTGGTGGTTGCATGGTTGGGTGATTGGATGGTTGGGTGGTTGGATAGTTAGATGGTTGGGTGGTTGAGTGGCTGTTGGATGGTTGAGTGGTTGTATGGTTGGGTAGCTGTACGGTTGGGTGGTTGGATGGTTAGGTAGTTGCATGGCTGGGCAGCTGCTTGGTTGGATGATTGCTTCAGTTCGATGGTTGGGTGATTACATGGTTGGATGGTTGCATGGTAGAGTGGTTTGATGGTTGAGTGTTTGATGGTTGCTTGGTTGGATAGTTGGGATCGTTGGATGGTTGCTTGGTTGGATGATTGGATGATTTCTTTGGTTTGATGTTTGGGTGTTTTGATGTTTAGGTGGTTGGATAGTTGCTTTGTTTGGATGATTAATGATTGGGTGATTGGATGATTGCTTGGTTTGATGTTTGGGTGTTTTGATGTTTAGGTGGTTGGATGGTTGCTTGGTTGGATGATTAATGATTGGGTGATTGGATGATTGCTTGGTTTGATGTTTGGGTGTTTTGATGTTTAGGTGGTTGGATGGTTGCTTGGTTGGATGATTAATGATTGGGATTGGATGATTGCTTGGTTTGATGTTTGGGTGTTTTGATGTTTGGGTGGTTGGATGGTCGCTTGGTTGGGTGATTGGATGGTTACATGGTTGGATGGTTGAGTGGTTGGATGGTTGGAAGTTGAGTGGTTGGATTGAGTGGTTGGTTGGATAGTTAGGTGGTTCGATGGTTGCATGATTGGATGGTTGGGCTGGTTGGATGGTTGCATGGTTGGATGGTTGGGTGCTCGGATGGTTGCTTGGTTTGATGTTTGCATTGTTGACGGTTGCTTGGTTGGGTGGTCAGATGGTTGGTAATTGGGTGGTTAGATGGGCGTTACTGGTAGGTTCTGTTTCAGGATGGTTAGATGGTTCCTTGGTTTGATGTTTGGATAGTTGGGTGGTTGGGTAGTTGCTTGGTGGGATGGTTGCTTGGTTTGATGTTTGGGTGGTTGGATGGTTGCTTGGTTTGTTGGTTGCTTGGTTTGTTGGTTGGGCAGTTGGATAGTTGCTTGGTTTGTTGGTTAGATGGTTGGATGGTTGCTTGGTTTGTTGGTTAGATGGTTGGATGGTTGCTTGGTTTGTTGGTTAGACGGTTGGATGGTTGTTTGATTTGTTGGTTAGGTGGTTGGATGGTTGCTTGATTTGTTGGTTAGGTGATTGGATGGTTGCTTGGTTTGTTGGTTAGACGGCTGGATGGTTGCTTGGTTTGTTGGTTAGACGGTTGGATGGTTGCTTGGTTTGTTGGTTAGACGGTTGGATGGTTGCTTGGTTTGTTGGTTAGACGGTTGGATGGTTGCTTGGTTTGTTGGTTAGACGGTTGATGGTTGCTTGGTTTGTTGGTTAGACGGTTGGATGGTTGCTTGGTTTGTTGGTTAGACGGTTGGATGGTTGCTTGATTTGTTGGTTAGGTGGTTGGATGGTTGCTTGGTTTGTTGGTTAGACGGTTGGATGGTTGCTTGGTTTGTTGGTTAGATGGTTGGATGGTTGCTTGGTTTGTTGGTTAGACGGTTGATGGTTGCTTGGTTTGTTGGTTGGGCGGTTGGATGGTTGCTTGGTTTGTTGGTTAGGCGTTGAATGGTTGCTTGGTTTGTTGGTTGGGCGGTTGGATGGTTGTTTGGTTTGTTGGTTGGGCGGTTGGATGGTTGCTTGGTTGGGTAGTCAGATAGCTGATGATTGGGGGTTGGATGGGTGTTACTGGTATGTTCTGTTTCGATTTCTACATGCTACACTGTCCTGGCATTTTCTGTTTCCTCTTGAAAGCTTAAATTTCTTTACTTTAGTTCCTCTTTATATCTTCTTTCCACTTTCTCTGAGGTCTGCCTTTTGATCTTTTACCTTGGGTTTTAGTACTGCATACTAATATAGCTATTCTCTTATCATTCGTTCTGTTTACATGCCCAAACCATCAGTTGATTTATTTCTATCTTTGTTTTTATGCCATCTGCTTTAGTTTGATCTCTTATTGTTGTGTTTCTGATTTCGTTTCTTTTAGTATTCCTTACTACTCTTCTTAGATATCTCATTTCTCGGCTGCCTGTACTCTACTGTATTCTCTACTGTTTAAGGTCCAGGTTTCACTGCCATAAAAGAGAGTTGATACTGCCATTTTGGTTTTTGTTGACAGTTCTTGTTTACCTATAAATGCCTTTCCTACACGGAGAAAGAAAGAGATAAACATGTGATCATCAAATTGCTTTTCCAGACATTCAATGAAGCTCGACTCTGACCTAGAAATCGTCAACGCCCTTTGCTGTGTGAGCATGACCTACTCCTATACAATGTAGAAGACATGAATGCCACTGACAGTTCCACAAGGTACGGCCTCTTGTTGTATGGCATAGCTCTTTGTATGGCCTTGGTCTTTGTGTGACACAACTATTTGTATTCTTTGTGTGACCAACTATCTTTTTGTACGCTCTTATTTTTAAAGGCTCTTATCTTTGTTTGGCTCTTATTTTTGTATTGGTCGTATCTTTGTATGGCCTTATCTTTGTATGGCTCTTATCTTTGTATGGCTCTTAGCTTTGTATGACCTTGTCTTTGCATATCTCTTATTTTTGTATGGCTCTTATCTTTGTGTGGCCTTGTTTTGTTTGGCTCTTATCTTTATATGGCCTATCTTTGTGTGGCTTTATCTTTGTGTACCTTTATCTTTGTATGGCTCTTATCTTTGCATGGCCTTATTTTTGTATGGCTGTTTTCTTTGTATTGGCCTTATCTTTGTGTACCATTATTTTTGTATGGCTCTTACCTTTGTTTGACCTTATCTTTGTATGGCTCTTATCTTTCTATGGCTTTTATCTTTGTATGGCTCTTATATTTGTATTCACCTTATCTTTGTATGGCTCCTATCTTTGTATGTCTCTTGTCTTTGTATGGCCTTATTTCTGTATGGCTGTTACCTTTGTATTGCCCTTATCTTTGAGTACCATTATTTTTTTATAGCTCTTATCTTTGTATGGTCTTATTTTTGTATGACCGTTATCTTCATATGGCCTTATCTTTGTATTGCTTTTTTATAGCTCTTATCTTTGTATGGTCTTATTTTTGTATGACCGTTATCTTCATATGGCCTTATCTTTGTATTGCTCTGATCTTTGTGTATTATCTTTGTATGGCCTTATTTTTGTATGGCTGTTTTCTTTGTATTGGCCTTATCTTTGTATTGCTCTTAACTTGTGTGGCTTTTATCTTTCTATGGCTTTTTATCTTTGTATTGCTCTTATCTTTCTTGGCCGTATCTTTGTTTGCCTTATCTTTGTATGGCTCTTATCTTTATATGGCCTTATTTTTGTATGGCTGTTTTCTTTGTATTAGCCTTATCTTTGTATTGCTCTTATCTTTCTATGGCCTTATCTTTGTTTGGCCTTATCTTTGTAGGGCTCTTATCTTTATATGGTCTTATGTTTGTATAGCTGTCATCTTTGTATTTGTCTAATCTTTGTGTTGGTCTTATCTTTGTGTGGCCTTATCTTTATATGGCCTTAACTTTGTATGGCTTATCTTTGTATGACTGTTATCTTTATATGGCTCTTATCTTTGTATGGTCTTATTTTTATATGACTGTTTTGTCTAATCTTGTGTTGGTCTTATCTTTGAATTGCCTTATCTTTATATGACCTTATCTTTATAGGGCCTTATCTTTGTATGACTCTTATCTTTGTAGGTCTCTTATCTTTGTATGGCTCTTATATTTGTATTGGCCTTATCTTTGTATGCCTCCTATCTTTGTATGGCTCTTATCTTTGTATGGCCTTATTTTTGTATTTGTGTTTTCTTTGTATTAGCCTTATCTTTGTATTGCTCTTATCTTTGTGTACCCTTTGTATGGCTTTATCTTTGTGTGGCGAGCGGCTGGTAGATGCTGCCCTAGGTCCTACTTTTCCTTTCCTTCTTTCACATATTTTTCATTTTGTTGTTTCCTCCTGCTTTACCATGAAATCACCGCAATGGTGGATGGGGTAATTTCAAAGAAAAAAAAAACATATTTGTATGGCTTATCTTTGTATTGACCTTATCTTTGTATGACCCTTGTCTTTGCATTGGCTGTTATCTTTGTATGATTCTTATCTTTGTATCGGCCTTATCTTTGTATGCTCTTATCTTTGTATGACCTTATGTTTACATGACCTTATCTGTGTATAGCTCTTATCTTTGTATGGCTCTTATACTTCTATTGGCCTTATCTTTGTATGGCTCTTATCTTTTCATTGACCTTTTTCTTTGTATTGGCATTATCTTTGTATGGCTCTTATCTTTATATGGCTCTTATCTTTGATTGGCTCTTATCTTTGTATATCCTTATCTTTGTATGACTTTTATGGCTTTTCTTTGGCCTTTTCTTTATATGTATGGCTCTTATCTTTGTATGACTCTAATCTTTGGTTGGCTCTTATTTTTGTATGGCTCATCTTATCTTTGATTGGCTCTTATCTTTGTATGGCTGTTATCTTTGTATGGCTTTTGTCTTTGTACCCCTAAACTTTGTTGGGCTCCTATCTTTGTATGGCTCTTATCTTTCTGTGACTCTTATCTTTGTATGACTTTTATCTTTGCATTCCCTCAGCTTTATATGACTCTTATCTTTATATTGGCCTTCTCTTTGTATGGCCTTCTCTTTGTATGGCCTTATATTTGTATGGCTCTTATCTTTGTATTTCCTTAGCTCTGTATGACTCTTATCTTTATATTGGCTTTGTCTTTCTATTGGCCTTCTCTTTGTACGGCCTGATATTTCTATTTCCCCTATCTTTGTATAGACTCTTCTTTGTGTAGCCCTCATCGTTGTATGGCTTTTCTCTTTGTATGACTCTTATCTTTATTTTGGCCTTGTCTTTGTATGGCCTTCTCTTTGTATGACCCTTATCTTTGTATGACCCCTATCTTTGTATAGCCCTTGTATTTGTATGGCCATGATCTTTTTATGTTTTCAAGGTTGGCGGGGGCTACTGGTAGGTCCTACTTCCTTTATTTCTGTTTTATCTTGCTGTTTCCTCTTAGTTCATCCTCAGATCACTACAATAGTGGATGGGGTCGATTTTAATTTAACAAACAAAGCTTTGTATGACCTTTAACTTTGTATGGCCTTTAACTTTGTGTGGCCTTTAACATTGTATGGCCTTTAACTTTGTATGTCCTTTAACTTTGTATGGCCTTTAACTTTGTATGTCCTTTAACTTTGTGTGGCCTTTAACTTTGTATGTCCTTTAACTTTGTATGTCCTTTAACTTTGTGTGGCCTTTAACTTTGTATGGCCTTTAACTTCGCATGACCCTTTTCTTTGTATGACCCTTTCTTTGTATGACCCCTTTCTTGGTATGACCCTTATCTGTATGGCCCTTATCTGTATACAACCATTACCTGTGTATGACCCCTTTCCTTGTATGGCCCATTTCTTGGTATGGCCACTTTCTTGGTATGGCCACTTTCTTGGTATGACCCTTACCTTTGTATGACCTTTATGTTTGAATGATCCTTATCTTTGTATGACCTCTTTCTGGTATGACCCTTACCTTTGTATGACCTTTATCTTTGTATGACCCCTTATCTTTTTATGACCCTTATCTTTGTATGACCCCTTTCTTTATATGACCGGGTCAAATTATGGGATTCATGTCGCATTTCTCAAGGACCAAAAATGAATCAGGTGAGACTACCTTTGTCTCAAAATCAGAGTAGCGGTTGGTCCTACTTTTTCCTTTTCACTCTTTCACCTATCTTTTTATCTAGGTGCATCCCCTTCATTCACCCTGAGATCACTGCATACAAAGGTGGACAGAGTGAATGTCAGAATACAGTCATCCTATATCATTGAAAAGTTTGTAACATCCTTGGTTTCCATGGAAACAGCCGCCATCTTGGATTTTGACCCAATTTTCAAAATCTATCTCCTCACTTATTTATGAATACAATCCCTCAAAACCTGTGCAAATTGTTTTTTACATTCAATATCTAAAGAGTGACGTTTTAAAAAAATTTTTTTTGATATATTCTTTTGAAATAATAAATATCGTGTATATACAAAAATGGCATTTTGATTACCAAAACAAATATTACAAGATATAAAAAAACCGACGTCATTCTATTAACCCTTGTAAGGCTAACCTGCTGGATGACCTCAATATTGATCGATTATTTCGTTCCGCTGTGTATGAGGCTTCCGCACGCGGCACCGATAGTTTTCGCCCTGCTGAGGAGGCTGCCGTGCTTATAGAGCGGGAGGGGAGGAGGGGAGGCACGTGGCCGCATGGTCAGGTTTGACTCCAGTCATTCAATAATAGTGTGGCTGGCTGTGTCGAATTTTATGTAGTCAAGTTTCAATGAACAGCATTTATCTTTATTTCTAAAGGAATTATTTTCATTCCCACATCTAAATAAAAGGATGGAACTATAATACTAATACTAGAGGAAATGTTCTACCGCCTTCGTTAATCCCATGACCCAGTCTAATGTGCTTAGGTAACACATTCCCACGATGAAAGAAACAGGCTCCCCGGTTTATTGCTTTCACAAGTGTGTATCGCCCCAGCTGTGGCAACGCGCTCCATCCCAGACCTAACACCTCTCCTCAGCTACATGTTTCCCATGCTCTTGAAAACTCCCCTTCCTAACCTATGTCTATCACTAGTATCACCCTCTCTTCTCCTTTACAATGACATGAGTGACCATCGTTTTTGTATTCTTGGCTGTTCCTTCCCTACAGTTCAATAATAATCCAGCTCCTCCCAAACAGCTCCACCCCTTACGCAATCCAGTGGTTTTTCACATCTTCCCCCTTCTGGATGCAAGTCTCCTCCCTTAGTCCTTTCTAAACAGTACGAATTGTAGAGTCTAATGTCTACCCACTTCAAATAGCCGCCCTTCCTCTTGTCCAGATACCACATGTCATCATGACCATGTGAAATGGACCTGTTGGAGAGATCAAAGTTTCTTTGTTGCTGGTTGCTGAACGCAGATGAAGGCTTCAATTTTCCCTGGTACTTTCAACACTCTAATCTCTTCATTATTATGTCAAAAAGAGGTGGAAATGTATTTTGACGTATGTAACGTTTGACAGTATAACCATCAACACAATGCTCCCCCTGATTGGTCAACCCTGAACAGGGTTTCTTTCTATTGACTGAAGGTCAGACCCTCCATTCAGGCTGACCATAGGTGTGCGTGTAATTGGCCACTGATATCTTTTATTTATAACAATCACTATTTCTTGCTTGTGGGTGGAGCTTGTTACTAAAGTAATCGGCATCTGTCCAGAAGTTAGTCGATCATACAAAGACAAGACTTTGCAGAGGGTTCACAGCCTGCATTTGAAATAGAGCTCCTGTGTGTTTTTGTATCTCCTTATAAGAAATATATCAAGTGTGTGTTAGACTCGGAAATAAACTATCATTTTTACCCCTTTAGAATAATAGACTTTCTTTGTTTGACATGGCGTGGGTTGATCAGCGTAATTGGTCAGAATAAAGGCATTCCCAAAACCCGTCTTTTGAGTGCACTGCAGTGCAGTTACCGGGACCCGCCACTAACGCTTTGTCTTGCTGAAGGCCGGGAGTGAATCAAATGTACGGGACCCGCCATTAGCATAGGTGTGCTTAGATTGACCAACGGCACGCAAAGATATGGGACTCGCCTGAAAAGGGTTAAATTGACGAGAAGAACCTGTGTGCCAAATATTATGCTAATCAGTTGTTAATTGATGGAAGAGATAGAAATTTAGTGGGAAAAAAATACATTTCGAGAAAAATGCAAGTAAAGAAATTAAAAGAAAATAACACAAACCAAAAGCTTCAAAATGGGTTGCTCTTCTTGTAGCGGCCTCCCCCACTCTTTCGACAATCTCTAGCATTGTTACTAATGTTGTAAGAGGCTTGTAAATCACTGTTGTGAAAACAAACGTCAAAATGACCAGTTTTTTGTTTTTTTCTCATCCATTCTTTTACTTGAGCTCATGTTTACAGCACACTGACGCGCAACGCTTGTCCTCAAACTCTTACGCCACTCAGCGTTTGGCGGGGTCGATGAACGGCTTGCCGGTAGAAAGGCCAATTCTATGTTGCCAGCTTTGGCGATGAGCTGACACATTAGACACGTTTTCAGTGCCATCTTCTCAGTCAATGGTAATTGATGTCAAAATTTTGACTATTTTTGCCTACCCTCGCCTACAAAATATTACGCAACACATAAATTATGCGTCAAATGGACATTTTTCTGCCATAAACTTGTATAAAAATATTCATTCTACCCGAATATGCAAAGAACAGAAATATAACATTTTAGTCCCAAACTCATTGTGCCCCCTACCTGAAAGGGAGCTCATTTAGATTACCAATGTTTTTACGGAATATATCAATTTAACTTATGTGTAGGTGTCATGTGCATGGTGTACTGAGTTGAAATATGTCGTTTTTTTCCTGACGCTTGTAGTTACCATGGAAATGGTGGCCATCTTGGATTTTGCCCCCAAATTTCATCAAGTTCAATATCGATAGGCTTTTTCATTTTTAAACAAATGTCTTTCAAACTTGGCACACACCTTATATGATACAATATCTAAATTTGATCAGATCCAATTTTTGTTTCATTGGTAAGTTTTGATTTTAGACTCAAAGGGATAATAGCTGTGTTTATAGAAAGTCCTGTATCATTTCTAAAAAATTTGTATAAATTCAAAGAATCGATACTGAGTTTCTATTATGATATCATTGTGACGGAAATGAACTGCTCTATACACTAGTATGATAGACTAGCTTTGACCCATTTTCGGCAAAAATGGCATTCCTAAAGGGGACATTTCTGAAACTATTTTTTGTACTTTTGATTTTTGGGGTTAAATTATGCACACATGTAATCAGTGTATTGAAACAGGAAGTTATATGGTGTTGTGTTCTTGGTTTCCATGGAAACAGCCGCCATCTTGAATATTTATGCTTTTTGTATACACCTTATTTTACATCGTTATTTAGAAAAAATAATTACCAAATCTCTCTTAACTTCTCAATCAAGTTGTTTAAGGCAATGACCAAACTTTCAAAACAAAAAATTCAGAATCTTAGTTATATTTATGTTTTTATGATGTTTTTAGTTTGCCATATAAAACAAATATAAAAGATTTATGAAAATAATAACTTTTGCAAAAGTATACATGTTTCGATAACTTAAAAAATAATTTTTGATTGTACAGTAAATGGCTATCTACATGCGAAGTTTCATGACAAAATATGTTCAAATGAGGCCAAACACTGAAAAAATTGCCTAAAAAATAACATTTCGAAAAACGCTATTGAAATTTCACAGCACTAAAATCATACAAAAACACGTTTCCCACAAATTTCGGTTCACAGGAGTGTTTTTTTACTCGTCATATCAAACAACATACATTAAATGATAATGAAAACGAAAGATAAAATAGAATGAATATATTCTGTAATCAAATATTATAATCGTTAAAAACACAATGAAACATTCACGATGACTCAATTGGGGAACTGACTGTGGAAACCAACACGCGTGATCGCGCAAAAAGTGGTATTGATTGGTTGAATGGGCCAGCCGTGAGAGAGAGGGAAAGACTTTGCAACTGTTACCCGGATGTATGTGGCATTTGACTGTAACCTTTGCCCATATATGGAAGTGTGGGCTTTGTTAGTAGTGCTGAATACAATAATATTTTACTATAGTGAAATAATACTATAGTCGGTGACTGTCTAATCTCTTTCATGAAAGCGTAGGTCATACGATAAGGTGTGTAATGGTAATATAGGATGATCCGATTATCTTCAAGGGGTTATTTTTATAAGTTTGAGGGATCTTCAAAATTAGGCAAAATAGGATAACTTGTCACAAAACTGTTTACGGTTGTTGTCTTCAAAAACAATTTTTTCACAGAAAGACGGGGAATTCAGACTTGGGGATGGTTTATAAGTGAAGCTAAGAAGTGGAGCTAGAAAAAAAAAAGCCACAACCTCAATGTTAAAAATATTTAGACCCCAAATGGCCTATTCCAGGTGCCATATATCCTTGTCTTTTTGAATCTCTATTTTTCTTTTAATATGTATTTCAAAGATATTTGAAATGATTATTTTTTCTTCCAGCCGTATTGACTGTTTTTGATGGTAAATAAAGCATGTCAATGGTTTTTCATGAATTATTGCTTACTTTAACATTACCGTTATTCTTATATTGTCTGTAAAACTGTCTAAATGTATAAGCCCACAATATATGATTATATGGGATATGAGATTTGTCCTTCAAATGATGAAATGCATTTTTCTTTCATGTTGTTGTTAATATTGGAGGCATTTCTCCAATACAAAGGTTCCAGCCAGTTACGCACCTCGTCTAAACGTAAATTTTCTGTTTTTCTTCCCGCCTCCGTTTCTTACCATGAAAGTCGAGCAACAGACTTACTTAAGTTTTAAAAAACTCTAACCGTGTAAGTCTATTCTGTGTGCAACTGATTATTGTTTTGTATTTACTGTATTCTAAAGACTAAACTAAGTATCAAATTGTAAACCAAGAAGCATAATATAGTGTTTGTGGGCCTACGCTATGATCTATTACATTTTTTTGCTTCTCCTGAAAAATTGTGTCCCACGGACTTACATGTTTAGACGATATAAGTCTAATGATTTTTGCATCAAATTTATTTTCTTCTCCGTCAGGTTTACTCTGGTGTGGGATGAGGAGTGGCTAAAACTGACAGGGTATTTCAACTACGATGTCAGAATTCAAGTGGATCAGCTTTTCACTGAAGAGACCATGAAAATTTCCCTCGTTACTCAGCCAGGTAAGCTAGCGTTCATTCTGTTTTGTCTTTGGTCGTTTTTTTCGATGTATTGTTCATTCTGTACTCTGGTTGTCTTTGGACGTCTTTTCAATTGCATTGTTCATTTGTACACTTGTTCTCCCAAACCGTCTTTGGCCGTCTTTTCAATTGCATTGTTCACTCTGTACACTGTTTCTTACTTTCTTGCGACACGTCTTTTCATTGTTCCCAGCCTTTTCATAGCATTGTTCACTCAAATTAAGAAGAATTTCCATGATCCGTCTTTTAAATTGCTCCACACACTCCTGTTCTATCCCATTTTTCAATTGCATTGTTCACTTAAGAAGAATAAACTGTTTCTCCTCCTGTCTCAGTTCAATTGATCCGTCAGGAAGAATAATAAAATTTTGTTCTATCCTTTTGGGTTGTTTTTTCCCGTTTCAGATGTCTGTACATCCTGTCTCAGTGAACGCATCCGCCAGGAAGAAGAAGGAAATTTGTTTTCTCCTCCCAAACCGTCTACGTAGAAAGGTGGTGGACGGCCAGAAGTTTGAAGGCAGAAGTGACGAATGGGACGGAAAGACAAGGGATACAACTACGACCCAGAGTTCAGTGCACCTGTAAGTCGCCTTTCTTACTTTTCTTTTTGTCTTGTTTTTGCGCTTTCAATTCAAATTTGGTTAATCAAGGATGAAAAAAACCCCATGAGACAAATTCCTGAGAGATAAAAATGCTATTCATCATTTCCGGATGTATTGCCGATTACCACGACATTCTTGCGGCAAGCGCATCATTTCATTGTTCCCAGCCTCTTTTCCATAGTACGTATAAAATACGTTTCCTATTACGTATGCGCCTGTTTTCAATTCTGAAAGATATTTCATTTCCATGGGTCCGTCTTTGATACCTCATGCTTTCCCCATGCCGCTACCAGGTGGTCACCACAGGCCTTGCCCAAACAAACACAACCACTGTGACTGCATTTTCCAAACCATTGGCTTTCAACAAAGGCAACATCCCAGCAGAATTCAATGCTTTTGATTCGTCCACATTTTTATGACTGATGATAATTCTGTGTGTTAGGGCTAACTAATTTGTAAGGTGTTTAGGAACTATCACTCTCTCTCTCTCTCTCTCTCTCTCTCTCTCTCTCTCTCTCTCTCTCTCTCTCTCTCTCTCTCTCTCTCTCTCTCTCTCTCTCTCTCTCTCTCTCTCTCCTCTCCTCTCTCCCTCTCTCTCCTCTCTCTCTCCCTCTCCCTCTCTCCCTCTCTCCCTCCTCTCCCTCTCCCTCCCTCTCTCCCTCCTCTTTCCTCTCTCCCTCCTCCCTCCCTCCCTCCTCCCTCTCTCCCTCCCTCCCTCTCTCCCTCTCCCCTCTCTCCCTCTCTCCCTCCCTCCCTCCCTCCCTCTCTCCCTCTCTCCCTCTCTCCCTCCCTCCCTCTCTCTCTCTCGTTTTTTCTCTTTCTTAGTGCATGTAGTTCATACTACATAAATAGGATTGGAAAGGTACCCGAGGTCAATACCAAGATCTACATTAATTTACACATATTCACACTCTCAGACAGCCAAAAGCAACGAAATCCTTCGCGACCGCAGGGGTTTGATGTCGCTGATTCCAAATTTGACATAACAAAAGCTTTAGTGTGGTATTGTGACTTTAATTTTTTTAGGACTTTATCCAAGCCCTAAGTTACATTTCTGGCCGAGTAGACACCGCAACGCCAGCGATGACAGGGCCGCTCCTTGACACGACGTATGTGGTCGGGTTAAAATTCACGTCACCATCCGATTTTGAAATCACTGGTACGGCTAATGTAAGCCGTTCGGTGTCCCATGGAAATGATTACATCAATCTAAAGGATGCGATTTTACTTCAATACATACGTTATTCATACATACATACATACGTGAAACAGATGCAAAATACATACCATTTAAAGGGGCTTTCATTCATTAATTGATTGCAGAGCTGACCACTTCATCAATGACCATGTCCGTCAACCTTGCTGTAGATAGGATCCACTTTTGAGTCTTACAACGATGTCTTACAGGAAATCTAAATATTAACTCTAGATCTAAGATTAAGACACAAATAGAGAGGGAGGGAGAGAAACACAAGACCAAGAAGATAGATCAAAAGGAAAGTGAAACACATACATAATGTACAAGATACATAGAGAGAGACACACACTCACACGCATACCTGGATTGGCGAATTTGGGACCAAAATGTCGATTTTCTGTTCTTTATATATTCGGGCAAAACGATCATTTATCTACAAGTTTATGGCAGAAAAATGTTCATATGACGTACAATCTTTTTGTTACACAATATTTTGTAGGCAAAAACAGTCAAAATTGTGATGTAAATTACCCTAACACTGAGTGAGAAGATGTCACTAAAAATCAGTATAACAGGCCAGCTATCTCTGCACAACGCTATATCTAGTCACTCGACACGCGCTCGCCCACTAGGCCTCTAGGCCTCGTGTTGAGTGGTGTAAGAGGTGGAGGTCATGTACTGACGAATTTGTAAACACCCGCATAAGTGTAAGAATAAAGGAATAAAACAAAAAGTGGTCATTATGTCTATTTTCACAAAAGCTCACATCTAAACCTAGATTTGCAATCCTCTTTACATTAGTAACACTGCTAGAGACTGTCAAAAGAGTAAAGGGGATGCTAAAGAAGGACAACCCATCTGAAGTGTCTTTTTTTGTGTTATTTTCTTTTGATTTCTTAGTTTTTTTTTTCCACTAAATTTCTATGTCCTCCGTCATTTGCCAACCAATTTGTATAATATTTTGCACACAGGTTTCTCTTGTCACTGTAAATAGAATGACGTCGTTTTTTTTTTATATCTTGTAAACTTTTTGAGAGAGAGAAAATGTCCCATCGGAGACGGACGATAAAAAGGAGGTCCCGTGTACAGATATCAACACTCTGTGCACGTTAAAGATGACTTGGCTGTTTACAGGGCAGTCTAGGCAAAATAAGAATCCTACCCAAAACCAAGAGATCACCTTAGTTGTGGACGTTGGTAAATCAAATGGATGGAAAAAATTGGGAAAAAAAGACAACTTCAAGTTAAATCATCCATGTTTTCGAATATTTTAGACCGTCTTGGCAGTTAAAATTAATTAATTTACGCGGGCAGTCTCTTTTAAAAAAATAAAAATTTTGAATCGAGTAGGTCGGCAGCTATGCACAAACTTATGGCTGTGGCAATAAATTACTGGGTCATTTCAATAGTGTGCCGATGTCCATTTTCATGAAAAACGAGCCATAGAGATAATCCTAGGAAATAAAAGGAAATCATGCTTCCTGAAAAGTGTGAAAAAGATATGATGAAAATGCATTATGTTTACGACTGTTTGAAACTTGTAATTCCCAAATTCATCATTGCGAAAGTCCCTGATTTTTTGGCATTTTTCTCTAAATGACAAGCGCACTATTGAAATGAACCCTTCAAATAATGAGACGATTTTATTTTGTTTACAGCCACCCGAGAAATTGGCCAAGATGGAGAGCAATGGCCAGCGGAAAAGTTCCCGGCATAGGAAGACTCTAGGGTGAGAAGGAAGTCACTGTGTCCTCTGGCATGACTTTGAAAGAGTTCAAGATCAAGGTCAGTATGTATATAGAGGGCGGCCTTCCAATATGTCACATGACCTAAGAGTATTTTCCTAGTCCATCGGCAAATCGAATATAGGTTAAGGTCTTCAGGTCGGGAAATGTAATACACTCTAATGAACTTGCTCAAATTGGTACTTGAGAGGCAAGAACCTGAAAATGCCAACATGACATGCCGTAGCATACACAAACAAGCCTGTAAAGTTTACGGGTACATGGCATGTAGCATACATGGCGGGTATGGCATGTAGCATACACAAACTGGTCTGTAGAGTTTATGGGTACACAAATACACAAACTGG
>JAXRKP010000881.1:40000-45000 GCA_037039925.1 Doris montereyensis | reverse complement strand
TTGATATCACAAACCAAGACAGGTTTTTTACTGCCCATTCACAACCTAATGAATGTATGAATTCACATTGATATCACAAACCAAGACAGGTTTTTTACTGCCCATTCACAACCTAATGAATATGAATTCACATTGATATCACAAACCAAGACAGGTTTTTTACTGCCCATTCACAACCTAATGAATGTATGAATTCACATTGATATCACAAACGAAGACAGGTTTTTTACTGCCCATTCACAACCCAATGAATGTATGAATTCACACTGATATCAGCAACCAAGACAGGTTTTTTACTGCCCATTCACAACCTAATGAATATGAATTCACATTGATATCACAAACCAAGACAGGTTTTTTACTGCCCATTCACAACCTAATGAATATGAATTCACATTGATATCACAAACCAAGACAGGTTTTTTACTGCCCATTCACAACCCCATGAATGTATGAATTCACATTGATATCACAAACCAAGACAGGTTTTTTACTGCCCATTCACAACCTAATGAATGTATGAATTCACATTGATATCACAAACCAAGACAGGTTTTTTACTGCCCATTCACAACCCAATGAATGTATGAATTCACACTGATATCAGCAACCAAGACAGGTTTTTTACTGCCCATTCACAACCTAATGAATATGAATTCACATTGATATCACAAACCAAGACAGGTTTTTTACTGCCCATTCACAACCTAATGAATATGAATTCACATTGATATCACAAAACCAAGACAGGTTTTTTTACTGCCCATTCACAACCCCATGAATGTATGAATTCACATTGATATCACAAACCAAGACAGGTTTTTTACTGCCCATTCACAACCCAATGAATGTATGAATTCACATTGATATCACAAACCAAGACAGGTTTTTTTACTGCCCATTCACAACCTAATGAATGTATGAATTCACATTGATATCACAAACCAAGACAGGTTTTTTACTGCCCATTCACAACCCAATGAATATGAATTCACATTGATATCACAAACCAAGACAGGTTTTTTACTGCCAATTCACAACCCAATGAATGTATGAATTAAATAAATATCGTAATTAGTACATTTTTTTGTGTTTTGAGTCTGTAAGGCTGTGTTTACCTTGGGAAATACGTATAAAAGGGTCAACTATAATTTTGCTTTGTCTGAATAGGAAGCCCGAGTCAAGGCAGAGACTCGGAGACTGAGGATGAAAGTCCCGAGACATCGTTATGAGTTCTCGATAAAACTACAGTCGCTCTTTGCCATAAAGGCCAGCCATCGGTAGACTATTTGTTATTTACCATAAAGAGGGTTAGTGCAAGTCATGTAGTATCAAGGTTTTCAGTAGGGGCTTGTTTACATGAAAGAAAAAGGTCGAGATCATTGCATTCAACCCGTCTGGCATGAATCAACGACCTGTGAGGCCGATGGCACCTGGACTCCCGACCGCCACATCCCCCCACTCACATTTTTTACATTAAGTTTTATTACAACACTATATCTTGCTGTATGGGCGGTTGGCGGGGATGTGAATTCACCCTGAGATCACCGCATATGGTGGGCAGGAGGACGGTAAATTCAGTGAAACAAACAAAATTTTCTCTCGGGGTATCATAGACGGGGTAAAAATGTAACAAAGCAAACAGAATCTCTCTTTAATTCACCCCGAGATCACTTGACACTATGTGATGGGCAGGGTAAATGCAGCGAAGCAAACAGAATTCCTCTTTAATTCACTCTGAGATGAGATCACTTGACACTGCATAAGGTGGGCGGGGTAATGCAACGAAGCAAACGAAATTCCTTCTTTATTCTCATCCTGAGATCACTGCATTTGGTGAGGCAGGGTAAAGCTGCAATGAATGAAGTACCAAAATCTTGCTTCCATGAAATAACATGGGTTGTCCTTCTTGTCTTCCACAGTGCCCAGCAGGCCTGAAGAAGGTTTCAAGGGAACTAACCTAATGGGGAGATGAAGGCCTGTCTCGGACAACCAAAGCTAAAAAGAAATTGTTTATATATATATATATTATATTATTATATTGTATTTCTTCACCGAGCCACCCTCTGATAGCAAGTGGCGACCTTGACCTTTTATTTATATCATGCGCGTTGAAATGAACTGCGTTCTGGTTTTTGAATGGCAGACGTATTGAAATCTCACTCTACACCAAGTGTGTATTGGTTTTGTGTCTAAGATGATGTAGGTTGTTATGTGTGGGTGTGGGTGTGTGTCTGAGTAGGAGGGAGGGAGGGAGAGAGGGAGACAGAGACACAAAGAGAGACAGACAGACGGAAAGAAAAAGAGAGAGAGAGAGGGGGGGAAGGAGGCTAAGAAAAGATCAGAATTGCCGGTGAGATCATGAACATGACACTCCTGTAATGATATTATGCAGCATGTTTTGAATCATGTTTACACAATATGTGTATTATTTACTAAGTATCATTGTTTCTCCTACTTAAACTTAAACTTAGATTCACCCTGTAAGTCTTCTTGTTTCTTTTGTTATAAAAGAATATTATTTTTTGTGTGTGTTTTGACTTAACGTGAACATTGTTGTCGCAAAACTACTTACGCTTACAGTGTCAACATTATCAACATTTTGTGATAAAAAGCAAAAACTTTTTTGTTTGTTGTTGAATGTTTGGTATTGTTGGAAGTACGGTGGAGTCCACATAAGATAAACTAAGATAAACAATCGGATAAGATAAACTTTTTCCTTGGTCCCAATTATTTCCCCCTTTTGTAGTCAATAAAATATGAATGGTGCTTTGGGGGGGGGGGGGGGGGGGGGGGGGGGCACCTGGATTGGCGAGGACCAAAATGTCGATTTTTTGTTCTCTATATATTCGAGTAGAATAATCATTTATCTACAAGTTTATGGAGGAAAATGTCCATATGACGTATAATTTTTTTGTTACCCAATATTTTGTAGGCGAGATAGGTAAAAACAGTCAAATTTTGACATAAATTACCCTAACACTGACTGAGAAGATGTCACTGAAAACCTGTATAACCGGCCAGCTATCTCCACACAACGCCACATATGGGTACATGGTTTATCGACGCGTCCCCGTGTCGAGTTTGCCTAGCGCTGAGTGAGGTAAAGGGGTGGAGGTCAAATGTTTGGGCGATGAGTTTGTAAACACGGTCACAAGTATAGGAATAGAGGAACAAAACAAAACACTGGTCATTATGACGTCTGTTTTCACATTAGTTCACATCTAAACCTAGATTCACAATTCTCTTCACAGTAGTAACAATGTCAGAGACTGTCAAAAGAGTAAGGGAGCTGCTACAAGAAGGGCAACCCATCTGCAGTGTCTTGTTTTGTGTTATTTTCTTTTGATTTCTTTGTTCACATTTTTTCTCGAAATGTAGTTTTTGCCACTAAATTTCTATCTTCTCCGTCATTTACTGACCGATATGTATAATATTTGGCACACAGGTTCCTCTCGTCAATGTTAATAGAAGGTCGTCAGGTTTTTAAAAATATTTTGTTTACTTTTTGAGAGAAAAAATTTTTGTTATAAAAGTGTCATTTTTGCATATAATGTTTTTTTTTTTTTAATTCAGTAAAAAAAAAAAGCTATCCAAAAGATCTAAAAAACCCGACACCGTTCTTTAGATATGAATCGAAAAACCGATCTGCACAGAAATTGAGTGATTTTATTCATAATTAAGAGAGGAGATAGTTTTTGAAAATTGGGTCAAAATCCAAGATGGCAGCCATTTCCTTGGCAAACAAGGACGCCTTCAATCTTTTCAATGACATAGGATGACTATATTTTGACAGTTACTCATATATATATTAGAAGCAAAAACCTTAACTCAAAAGACCCCGTCGGGGGCCCCCTTAAGATAAACCCATCCATAATCCATGCCCTCTACATGTTATTTTGTGAATAACCAATAGGAAATAAGACAAAACAAACAAACAACAAGAAGAATAAAAAAAACAGCAAAAGAAAAAGATATTTAAACAAAATTATCTGATGCTCAAAGCATAAAAAAAGATATTTAAACAAAATTATATAATGCTCAGGAGCATAAAAAAATTTAAACAAATTATATAATGTTCAGGAGCATAAAAAAAGATATTTAAACAAAATTATATAATGTTCAGGAGCATAAAAAAAGATATTTAAACAAAATTATATAATGTTCAGGAGCATAAAAAAGATATTTAAACAAAATTATATAATGCTCAGGAGCATAAAAAAATGCCGGAAGAGACTGGATGTCAGCTGGAGTGAGCTCCTAAGAAAGACCTCCCAGGAGAAGGAAAAATGGAAATCTCTTGTCTCTGGCCTATATCCTGGTGGGGGTGAAAGGCTTTGATGGTAAAATGCTCATTGCATTGATTACAGACATTGCTTTGCACTGGTGTGACAGAATTCTGACGTGACCTCTAGTACTTTCATTGATAAATAGTTACGGTAAACCTTACTTAAGACTACTTCTCTGCTTGATCCCAAAGAGTTTACCGTAAGCGGACTCCACTGTACCAATTTGCCAATTTGTTTGGCATAAAACTCAGGGCTGGCATTTATCTGCCTATCCGTGGATTTCTGCAGAGTAAAAACTGAAAGCTCCAAGGGAGTTTGATTGAAAATTTAAATCTTTTATGGTAACAAAAAGAGTGAGAGAAAAACTATAATAAAGAAAATGATATCAATGCCTTTATATTTCTACATTTAGGGTGTATTTTATAATAATAATATAAAAAAATTCTGAGTTTAAAAAAAAGAAAAAAGATTATTTTCATTGTGACTGTTTCGTAACTTGAATTGTGTTCCATTGTGTTCCATTGTATTGTGCTGTAGCTGAGTAGAAGTGGAACCTCAGCCAATGTTAGCTCTGAGATTATTTGTGGGCAGTTGGCGGGGCTACTGCTGGTAGGTGTTATGTCTTTCCCTTTCACTCTTTCACACTCTTTCAACTTGCTGCTTACTTCCTCTAAATTCATTGCATGTTGTGGACGAGGTATGAGACCAACA
>JAXRKP010000881.1:0-32500 GCA_037039925.1 Doris montereyensis | reverse complement strand
TCCTTGTAGAGTTTGAGTTTGGTTTTACCCACATCCACAACTAAGGTGATCTCGCGGGTTTGGGTAGAATTTTTATAATTTACCCACATCCACAACTAAGGTGTTCTCAAGGGTTTGGGTAGAATTTTTATAATTTACCCACATCCACAACTGAGGTGTTCTCAAGGGTTTGGGTAGAATTTTATAATTTACCCACATCCACAACTGAGGTGTTTTCAAGGGTTTGGGTAGAATTTTTATAATTTACCCACATCCACAACTGAGGTGAACTCAAGGGTTTGGGTAGAATGTTTTTTAATTTGCCCGGACTGCCCTGTAAACAGCCAAGGTCTTCAACGAGTACAGAGTGTTGTGACCTGCACACAGGATTTTGTTTTTTATCGTCCGTCTCCGATGGGACTAGGTATCGCCTACCTACCTGCATCAGGGGTGTAGATTTTACTTGAAAAAACTCTAGAAAATTTGTTATCCTTGCCAGGGCTTGAACCTACAGCTTTTTGGTGGAGAGGCTGACGTCTTCCCTCTGGACGACCGAGTCCTCTCTCTTTGTGGAGATTTATATGTCTGTGAGTTTTATAATTGTTGTTGCTCTTTTGTTGTCCATTGGCAGGGATTGCAACTAGGTCTTACTTCTTTTCTTGCACTCACTGATTTCTGATCTTGCTGTGCTGTTCCTTCTTGTTTGTGTCTGACTGGTGGGAATTGATAGTAGGTCCTAACTAGTTATGTGTGATTAGTGGGAATTGATAGTAGGTCCTAACTAGTTCTGTGTGTGATTGGTGGGAATTGATAGTACGTCCTAACTAGTTCTGTGTGTGATTGGTGGGAATTGATAGTGCGTATAACTAGTTCTGTGTGTGATTGGTGGGAATTGATAGTACGTCCTAACTAGTTCTGTGTGTGATTGGTGGGAATTGATAATAGGTCTAACTAGTTCTGTGTGTGATTGGTGGGATTTGATGGTAGGTCCTAACTAGTTCTGTGTGTGATTGGTGGAATTGATGGTAGGTCCTAACTAGTTCTGTGTGTGATTGGTGGGAATTGATAGTAGTTAGTAGGTCCTAACTAGTTCTGTGTAATTGGTGGGATTTGATGGTAGGTTCTGACTAGTTCTGTGTGTGATTGGTGAGGAATTGATAGTAGGTCCTAACTAGTTCTGTGTGTGATTGGTGGGATTTGATGGTACGTCCTAAGTAGTTCTGTGTGTGTGGTGGGAATTGATAGTAGGTCCTAACTAGTTCTGTGTGTGATTGGTGAGAGTTGATGGTACGTCCTAACTAGTTCTGTGTGTGATTGGTGGGAATTGATAGTAGGTCCTAACTAGTTCTGTGTGTGATTGGTGAGAGTTGATGGCACGTCTAAGTAGTTCTGTGTGATTGGTGGGAATTGATAGTAGGTCCTAACTAGTTCTGTGTGTGATTGGTGGGAGTTGATAGTACGTCCTAACTAGTTCTATGTGTGATTGGTGGGGAATTGATAGTACGTCCTAACTAGTTCTGTGTGTGATTGTGATTTGATGGTAAGTCGTAGTTCTGTGTGTGATTGGTGGGATTTGATGGTAAGTCGTAGTTCTGTGGTGTGATTGGTGGGATTTGATGGTAAGTCGTAGTTCTGTGTGTGATTGGTGGGATTTTGATGGTAAGTCGTAGTTCTGTGTGTGATTGGTGGGATTTGATGGTAAGTCGTAGTTCTGTGTGTGTGATTGGTGGGAGATGGTCTAGTTCTGTGTGTGATTGGTGGGAGTTGATGGTAAGTCGTAGTCATAGTTCTGTGTGTGATTGGTAATTGAAGAAATAACACCCTCTCAACACTCAACAATGATAAAAGAAATGTCACCCTCTCAACACTCAAGAATGATAAAAGATGCCACCCTCTCAACACTCAAGAATGATAAAAGAAAAGTCTCCCTCTCAAAACTCAACGGTGATAAAAGAAATGTCACCCTTTCCAAACCCAACAATGATACAAGAAATGTCACCCTCTCAAAAACTCAACAATGGTAAAAGAAATGCCACACTCTCAACACTCAACAATGACAACAGAAATGGCACTGTCTCAACATTCAACAATGATAACAGAAATTTCACTCTCTCAACACTCAACAATCATAAAAAGAAATGTCACCCTCTTAACAACAATGATAACAGAAATGGCAACGTCTCAACATTCAACAATCATAAAAGAAATGGCACCCTCTCAACACTTAACATTAATAAAAGAAATGTCATGCTCTCAACACTCAACAATGATAAAAAGAAATGTCACCCTCTCAAAAACTCAACAATGGTAAAAGAAATGCCACACTCTCAACACTCAACAATGATAACAGAAATGGCACTGTCTCAACATTCAACAATGATAACAGAAATAGCACTCTTTCAACATTCAACACTGATAAAAGAAATGTCACCCTCTCAACACTCAACAGTGATAAAAAGAAATGTCACCCTCTCAACACTCAACAATGGTAAAAGAAATGCCATACTCTCAACATTCAACAATGATAACAGAAATGGCACCCTCTCAACATTCAACAATGATAAATGAAATTACCCTCTCAACTCTCACAGATAAATATATGGCACCCTCTCATTCTCAACATTTAAGAATGGAAAAAGAATTTTCACCCTCTCAACACTCAACGATGATAACAGAAATGTCACCCTCAACACTCAACAATGGTAAAAGAAATGCCACCCTCTCAACACTCAACAATGATAACAGAAATGGCTCCCCTCTCAACATTCAACACTGATAAAAGATATGACACCCTCTTAACACCCAACACTGATAAACGATATGGCACTCTCTTAACATTCAACAATGATAATTCACCCAACATTCAACAATGATAAAAGAAATATTACCCTCTCAACACTCACAATGATAACAGAAATTTCACCTTCTCAACACTCAACAATGACAAAAAATGTCATCCTTTCAACCTCAACAATGATAAGAGAAATGCCACACTCTCAACACTCAACAATGATAAAGGAAATACCACCCTCTCAACACTCACCAATGATAAAAGAAATGTCATCCTCTCAACACTCAACAATGATAAAAAAGAAATGTTACCTCGTCAACACTAAACAATAATAAGAGAAATGCCACAATCTCAACACTCAACAATGATAACAGAAATGTCACCCTCTCAACACTCAACAATGATAAAAAAATGTCACCCTCTCAACACTCAAGAATGATAAAAGAAATGTCACCCTCTCAACATTCAACAATGATAAAAGAAATGTCACTCTCTCAACACTCAACGATGATAAAAGAAATATCACTCTCTCAACATTCAACAATGATAACAGAAATGGCATCTCTCAACATTCAACAATGATAAAAGAAATGTCACCCTCTTAACACTCAACAATGATAAAAGAAATGTCACCCTCTCAATACTCAACAATGATAAAAGAGATGTCACCTTCTCAACACTGAACAATGATAAAAAAATGTCACCTCAACATTCAACAATGGTAAAAGAAATTCACCCTCTCAACAATGATAAGAGAAATGTCACCCTCTCAACACTCAACAGTGATAAAAGAAATGTCATCCTTTCAACACTCAACAATGATAAAAGAAATGTCACCCTGTCAACATTAAACAATTATAAAAGGAATGTCACCCTCTCAACACTCAACAATGATAAGAGAAATGTCACCCTCTCAACACTCACAGTGATAAAAGAAATGTCACCCTTTCAACACTCAAATATGATAAAAGGAATGTCACCCTGTCAACATTAAACAATTATAAAAGGAATGTCACGCTGTCAACACTCAACTATGTTTTTGTTTTTAATGGAGCACTACGGTATGTGTAAAGAAGTTTATTCAAAGTTTATTCTTTTGGATGAAACAAAAGTTTATTCTTTTTGGATGAAACAAAGTTTATTCTTTTTGGATGAAACAAAGTTTATTCTTTTTGGATGAAACAAAGTTTATTCTTTTTGGATGAAACAAAGTTTATTCTTTTTGGATGAAACAAAAGTTTATTCTTTGGGATGAAACAAAGTTTATTCTTTTGGGATGAAACAAAGATTATTCTGTTTTAAAGAAACAGAGTTTTTTTTTAAAGAAACAAGTTTATTCTTTTAAAAGAAACAAAGTTTATTCTTTTTAAAAAAAACAAAGTTTATTCTTTTAAAGAAACAAAGTTTATTCTTTTTAAAAAACAAAGTTTATTCTTTTTAAAGAAACAAAGTTTATTCTTTTTGGATGAAACAAGAAGTTTATTCTTTCTGGATGAAACAAAGTTTATTCTTTCTGGATGAAACAAAGTTTATTCTTTTAAAAAGAAACAAAGTTTATTCTTTCTGGATGAAACAAAGTTTATTCTTTCTGGATGAAACAAAGTTTATTCTTTTTAAAGAAACAAAAGTTCATTCTTTTTAAAGAAACAAAGTTTATTCTTTTTAAAGAAACAAAGTTTATTCTTTTTTTAAGAAACAAAGTTTATTCTTTTAAGAAACAAAGTTTATTCTTTTTGGATGAAACAAAGTTTATTCTTTTGGATGAAACAAAGTTTATTCTTTCTGGATGAAACAAAGTTTATTCTTTCTGGATGAAACAAAGTTTATTCTTTTAAAGAAACAAGTTTATTCTTTCTGGATGAAACAAAGTTTATTCTTTCTGGATGAAACAAAGTTTATTCTTTTTTTAAAGAAACAAAGTTCATTCTTTTTTAAAAGAAACAAAGTTTATTCTTTTTAAAGAAACAAAGTTTATTCTTTTTTAAAGAAACAAAGTTTATTCTTTTTGGATGAAACAAAGTTTATTCTTTGGGATGAAACAAAGTTTATTCTTTTTGGGATGAAACAAAGATTATGCTGTTTTAAAGAAACAGAGGTTTTTTAAAAAAAACAAAGTTTATTCTTTTTTAAAGAAACAAAGTTTATTCTTTTAAAAAAAACAAAGTTTATTCTTTTTTAAAGAAACAAAGTTTATTCTTTTTAAAGAAACAAAGTTTATTCTTTTTAAAGAAACAAAGTTTATTCTTTTTGGATGAAACAAAGTTTATTCTTTCTGGATGAAACAAAGTTTATTCTTTCTGGATGAAACAAAGTTTATTCTTTTTTAAAAAAGAAACAAAGTTTATTCTTTCTGGATGAAACAAAGTTTATTCTTTCTGGATGAAACAAAGTTTATTCTTTTTAAAGAAACAAGTTCATTCTTTTAAAAGAAACAAAGTTTATTCTTTTTTAAAGAAACAAGTTTATTCTTTTAAAGAAACAAAGTTTATTCTTTTTTGGATGAAACAAAGTTTATTCTTTTCTGGATGAAACAAAGTTTATTCTTTCTGGATGAAACAAAGTTTATTCTTTTTGGATGAAACAAAGTTTATTCTTTCTGGATGAAACAAAGTTTATTCTTTCTGGATGAAACAAAGTTTATTCTTTTTGGATGAAACAAAGTTTATTCTTTCTGGATGAAACAAAGTTTATTCTTTCTGGATGAAACAAAAAGTTGTTTTTTTTAAAGAAACAAAGTTTATTCTTTTTAAAGAAACAAAGTTTATTCTTTTTTAAAGTTAAAGAAAACAAAGTTTATTCTTTTTGGATGAACAAAGTTTATTCCTTTGAAAGAAAACAAAGTTTATTCTATAAAAAAAAAACCAAAGTTTATTCTTTTTAAAGTAACAAAGTTTACTCTTTTAAAGTAACAAAAGTTTACTCTTATTTAAAGGCGAAATATGACAATAAGTGACAACTTCACTAATAAAGACAGAACAAACACGTGACGTTTCAGGTATAACCCTTCGTCAGACAACAAACGAGAAATATTTAGAATCTAGATATAAGTAATACCTCCGGCATCACACAATGTGATGTCAAAAGAAAAAACATAAAGGAGAAAGAAGAAAGAAAAAGACAGTGATGTTAAGAAACGTAACAGAGGGGGGGGGGGGGGGGTGTGAAGAAAGAGCGAGAGTGGAAGGTTCAGATCTAGAATGAAATAAAAAATATGAAAATAAGTAAGTAATAAAAGGTGAGAAGGAGATAGAGAGAATGAGAGAAAGAGAGAGAAAGTGTGTGCGTGTGTGTGTGTGTGTGTGTGTGTGAGAGAGAGAGAGAGAGAGAGAGAGAGAGAGAGAGAGAGAGAGAGAGAGAGAGAGAGAGAGAGAGAGAGAGAGAGAGAGAGAGAGAGAGAGAGAGAGAGAGAGAGAGAGAGAGAGAGAAGAGAAAGAAAAAGAGAGAGAGGAAGAAAGAAAGGGAGAAAACAGGCAGGGGAAAAAGTATGGGAAACAAGAAACAAGAAAAAAAATAGGATAAATGTAAGACTAGATCTATATCTCACTGGGTCTAGAAAGAAGAAATGATAGGATAAATGTAAGACTAGATCTATATCTCACTGGGTCTAGAAAGAAGAAATAATAGAGATTGAATGAAAGAAAGTATCAATCAAGACAAAATTTTACACTGAAGGTGTGAAATGTATATAAATTACAAATTTATCAATGCAATAAGGGAAGAGAGTAAACAACTTATCTGAAATTTCAAAAAATGCCAGTTAGGACTAGCTGATGCCATCCAAGTTATCAAAATCTCAAGTTATTTCTCCTTGGTGATAAAATAAGGTCTATTCCGTAATGGTAAGAAACTGTGCGCAAAGTTGCTTCCGGTAAATGGTGAACGTAAAAGAAATAAAAATACAAAAATAAAATTTGTAAAAAGTGTAGATGCCTACCATTGAGTATGCTACCATAGACAGGCACACGGGATTTGAACTGCTAGAGGGACCCAACTTTGCCCGGGATAGGAAGGGGTGGGGGGGGCAGGGTTAGGGTGGGATAGTTTCATGGGGGTGGTGGGGGAGCGGATGGGGTAGGGTAGAGGATGGTGAAGGGTCAGGGATAGTAATAGCGTGTGCCCGGCAATGGGAGTTACTCAGAGAAAATTATACAAATTGATGTAAGACGTTCATACCGTCAGGTTGATTGGGCCCAATCTTACTATAAGAAGCCGGTTCTCTAAAGACTTCTAGACTCAGCACCACCGGTACATGACCTGAGAATGCATACTTTCAGGTCATGGGTTCCTCGATGTCCAGGTCCATTAAAATGTAAAGGCATCGGCTTGCTTTCGCAGTATTCAATATCTCTCCTGTGATGGCCAAATCTGTTGGAGGAGTTGCAAAGCCAGTTTCTCCGATATAGACCATTCCACAATGACTGCAGCAAAGAGCATAAATTACATTGCGAGAGGCGCAGGAGAATTGCCCATTCACTGTCCAGGTCTGTCTAGGGAACTGAATGGTTGTGGAGCCGTCTACAAAGGGGCATGTCTTGCATTTAGTGCGTCCACATCGGACTGTGCCCGACGGCGAGGAGTCAGTAGAGAGGCGACTTTTTTAAAGTAACAAAGGTTACTCTTTTTAAAGTAACAAAGTTTACTCTTTTTAAAGTAACAAAGTTTACTCTTTCATAAAGTAAAAAGTTTACTCTTTTTTAAAGTAACAAAGTTTACTCTTTTTTAAAGTAACAAAGTTTACTCTTTTTTTAAAGTAACAAAGTTTACTCTTTCATAAAGTAAGAAAGTTTACTCTTTTTTAAAGTAACAAAGTTTACTCTTTCATAAAGTAACAAAGTTTACTCTTTCATAAAGTAAGAAAGTTTACTCTTTTTTTAAAGTAACAAAGTTTACTCTTTCATAAAGTAAGAAAGTTTACTCTTTTTTAAAGTAACAAAGTTTACTCTTTCATAAAGTAAGAAAGTTTACTCTTTTTTAAAGTAACAAAGTTTACTCTTTCATAAAGTAACAAAGTTTACTCTTTCATAAAGTAACAAAGTTTACTCTTTCATAAAGTAACAAAGTTTACTCTTTCATAAAGTAAGAAAGTTTGCTCTTTTTAAAAAGGAACAAAGTTTACTTTTTTATATATTAATCAAGATACTCAAAAACATAATAGGAGCGGCATGTATACTGAAAAATTTGAACATAGATCTCGTTGTTGTTTTTTAAAACTTGGAATCACCTGCATTACAAATTGTATGATGATAATGACGATGATGATATTGAAAAAGAAAATGAAGAGCCTTAGAGTTCTGTCTGATTGATACACGCATAGACATTCAGTCTTCGACACAAAGGCAAACATGAATTTATTCTTACAAAGACAGACAAACATAAAGTTGCAAACATGAATTTATTCTTACAAAGACAGACAAACATAGAGTTGCAAACATGAATTTATTCTTACAAAGACAGACAAACATAAAGTTGCAAACATGAATTTATTCGTACAAAGACAGACAAACATAGAGTTGCAGACCTGAATTTATTCTTACAAAGACAGACAAACATAAAGTTGCAAACATGAATTAATTGGTACAAAGACAGACAAACATAGAGTTGCAAACATGAATTTATTCGTACAAAAGACAGACAAACATAGAGTTGCAAACATGAATTAATTCTTACAAAGACAGACAAACATAAAGTTGCAAACATGAATTTATTCGTACAAAGACAGACAAACATAGAGTTGCAAACATGAATTTATTCGTACAAAGACAGACAAACATAAAGTTGCAAACATGAATTTATTCTTACAAAGACAGGCAAACATAGAGTTGCAAACATGAATTTATTCTTACAAAGACAGACAGACATAGAGTTGCAAACATGAATTTATTCTTACAAAGACAGACAAACATAAAGTTGCAAACATGAATTTATTCTTATAAAGACAGACAAACATAAAGTTGCAAACATGAATTTATTCTTACAAAGACAGACAAACATAGAGTTGCAAACATGAATTTATTCTTACAAAGACAAACAAACATAAAGTTGCAAACATGAATTTATTCTTACAAAGACAGGCAAACATAGAGTTGCAAACATGAATTTATTCTTAAAAAGACAGACAGACATAGAGTTGCAAACATGAATTTATTCGTACAAAGACAGACAAACATAGAGTTGCAAACATGAATTTATTCTTAAAAAGACAGGCAAACACAAAGCTGTAAGTATGAATGAATTTGTACAAAGACAAATAAACATGAAGTTGTAAATATGGATTTATTCATACAAAGACAGGCAAACACAAAGTTGTAAGTATGAATTTATTTGTACAAAGACAGACAAACATAAAGTTGCAAACATGAATTAATTCGTACAAATACAAATAAATATAAAGTTACAAACATGAATTAATTCGTACAAAGACAAATAAACATGAAGTTGCAAACATGAATTTATTTGTACAAAGACAGACAAACACACAGTAGCAAACACAAATTTTATTTGTACAAAGACAGACAAACACACAGTAGTAAACACACATTTTATTTGTACAAAAGACAGACAAACACACAGTAGCAAACACACATTTTATTTGTTAAAGACAGACAAACACACAGTAGCAAACACAAATTTTATTTGTACAAAGACAGACAAACACACAGTAGCAAACACAAATTTTATTTGTACAAAGACAGACAAACACACAGTAGTAAACACAAATTTTATTTGTACAAAGATAGACAAACACACAGTAGTAAACACATATTTTATTTGTACAAAGACAGACAAACACACAGTAGCAAACACAAATTTTATTTGTACAAAGACAGACAAACACACAGTAGCAAACACACATTTTATTTGTACAAAGACAGACAAACACAAACTTGCAAACATGAAACTATTCGTATGAAGACTACGATAAAATGTATTAACCCAAATTTTTATTTTTTTATTCAGCAGATTAAAAGTACTCTCATAAGACATCACAGTCCTATATTTATTCTATAAATTAGCAATAACAGGACTCGATATGACAAAAAGAATAAATAAATTACATCTGTAACTTTCATGACCTATTTGGTTTCTTTTTTTTTTTAGTTTTAATATATATTTCAACAAAAGAAATTAGATGCAGGCATAATAATATATAAAATATAATGAATATATTATATTGTATTATTAGTATTAATAATAAGTGATCCCACTAAAGACAAAATCCATCCATTTGCTAATCTCTCAACGAATCAGGACTGAATTTAGTTTCTCACCCTTATTTCAATTCGCTATCCTACACACGATGGAAATTGAAATGAAAGAAACAAGAATTAGATAAAATTATGAAAATGGCAAGGAAAACAATGGAGGAACGGAAATTAATTATTCACTTCACATAAAGAAGTAGATTTAAGTAGAATTTCAAAGGGAACACTGTGGTGTCAGTGGCACAGCAGTTAGGCTGATGGACTGGGGGGGGTCATGAGGTCCTGGGTTCAAATCCTAGCAAAGCTAGGTCCGACGTGTTCCTTGGGAAAGACTTAACTCTTTTACGTTTTCAATTGCATCACAATTGGAGTCGACTGAACACGCACCAACAGTAATTTGTACAATGTTTTCAATTTGTACAATGTTTTCAATTTGTACAATGTTTTCAATTTGTACAATGTTTTCAATTTGTACAATGTTTTCAATTTGTACAATATTTTCAATTTGTACAATGTTTTCAATTTGTACAATGTTTTCAATTTGTACAATGTTTTCAATTTGTACAATGTTTTCAATTTGTACAATATTTTCAATTTGTACAATGTTTTCAATTTGTACAATGTTTTCAATTTGTACAATGTTTTCAATTTGTACAATGTTTTCAATTTGCACAATATTTTCAATTTGTACAATGTTTTCAATTTGTACAATGTTTTCAATTTGTACTATGTTTTCAATTTGTACAATGTTTTCAATTTGTACAATGTTTTCAATTTGTACAATGTTTTCAATTTGTACAATGTTTTCAATTTGTACAATATAATTTCAATTTGTACAATGTTTTCAATTTGTACAATGTTTTCATGACTTCCCCCCCCCCCATTCCTCACAAAACAAGTCTACATCGTGCCTGATTATACAACTCAATACAAGCAGGATAAAACATCAGTGAAACATTGATTTGATCCACAACTAATGTGATGTTTGGGGTTTTTGGTAGCATTTTTAGTCTTTTGTAAACAGCCAAGGAATCTATTTACTTCGTATACAGAGTGTTGTGAGCTGCACACGGGATCTCCGTTTTAATTTTATCATCGTCTCTAATGGGACTAGATGTCGATTCACCTACCTTGATCAGGTACAAACTCGAGAAAACTTTTCAACCTTCTGAGGATTGAAAAAAGTTAAATCCACGACCTTATTGAGGCCGACACCACGACCTTATTGAGGCCGACACCACGACCTTATTGAGGCCGACACCACGATTCTTTTGAGGCTGACACCACGACCTTATTGAGGCCGACACCACGACCTTATTGAGGCCGACACCACGACCTTATTGAGGCCGACACCACGACCTTATTGAGGCCGACACCACGACCTTATTGAGGCCGACACCACGATTCTTTTGAGGCTGACACCACGATCGTTTTGAGGCTGCCACCACGATCGTTTTGAGGCTGACACCACGATCGTTTTGAGGCCAACACCACGACCTTTTGAGGCCGACATCACGATTCTTTTGAGGCCGACACCACGACCTTTTGAGGCCGACACCACGATTCTTTTGAGGCCGACACCACGACCTTTTTGAGGCCGACACCACGATTCTTTTGAGGCCGACACCACGACCTGTTTAAGGTCGACACCACGACCTCATGGAGGCCGACACCACGACCGTTTTGAGGCCGACACCTTGCCTTTGGGAGGCAGACACCATCTTGCCTCTGGATTGCCGAGTCCCCACGAGAGCTCCGTGAGATGATTTGAATGCTGAGACTTAGGACTAGGAGGAACAAATTAATCAAAATTTACCGCACCCACCATACAGTGTGATTTTAAGGTGAATTAAGAGAAGACTGCAACTGCGAGATTAAAGAGAAGTGAAAGGAAAGAAGTAGGATCTATCAGCATCCCCGCCAACCACTTATGAGAAACAAATGAATGTGAAGTTTGACAAACATTTACGTAGAGTTGATATTGATATCTATAATATATATTTGCAAGCCAGTGTTAATACTACGCATATTTCAATCACACAATTAATTGTTTGCACAAATGAACACTTAGTCCTATCCTAGGATTACAATTACAGCTTTGTCTGTTTGATTTATTGACACTTACCCCATCCACCATGTCTGTTTGTTTATTGACACTTACCCCGTCCACCATGTCTGTTTGTCTCATTGACACTTACCCCGTCCACCATGTCTGTTTGTTTCATTGACACCCCGTCCACCATATCTGTTTGTTTCATTGACACTTACCCCATCCACCACGTCTGTTTGTTTCATTGACACTTACCCCGTCCACCATGTCTGTTTGTTTCATTGACACTTACCCCATCCACCATGTCTGTTTGTCTCATTGACACTTACCCCATCCACCATGTCTGTTTGTTTCATTGACACTTACCCCATCCACCATGTCTGTTTCTTTCATTGACACTTACCCCGTCCATCATGTCTGTTTGTTTCATTGACACTTACCCTGTCCACCATATTCAGTGATGTCACGGTGAATTAAGAAGAGGAAACAGCAAGATAAAAATGAATGAAAGAAGAAAAGACCTACCAGCAACGCCTGCCAACCGCCTGAAACTATGACAGCACTTAAACCCTAAGTTTGATTTCTTACCAACTGCCTGCACTATGACAGCACTTAAACCCTAAGTTTGATTTCTTACCAACTGCCTGCACTATGACAGCACTTAAACCCTAAGTTTGATTCCTGCACTATGACAGCACTTAAACCCTAAGTTTGATTCCTGCACTATGACAGCACTTAAACCCTAAGTTTGATTTCTTACCAACTGCCTGCACTATGATTTCCTGCACTATGACAGCACTTAAATCCTAAGTTTGATTTCTTACCAACTGCCTGCACTATGACAGCACTTAAACCCTAAGTTTGATTTCTTACCAACTGCCTGAGCACTATGACAGCACTTAAACCCTAAGTTTGATTTCAGACATCTGAACTATGACATGACTTAAACAAAAGTTTGATTTCTTAAACTGCATATTCCTGACAACTTAAACCTAAGTTTGATTCACACTATGACAGCACTTAAATCCTAAGTTTGATTTCTTACCAACTGCATGCACTAAATAAACCCTAAGTTTGATTTCTTGCACCATACAAATAAATTGATTTCTTACCACCATACTATGACAGCACTTAAACCCTTTTGATTCACCAACTGCACTATGACATTAAACCCTAAGTTTGATTTCTTACCAACTGCCTGCACATACAAAACCCCTAAATTTCTTAAACTTGACATACCACTTAAACCCTAAATTTCTTAAATTGCACTATGACCATACAAATAAATTTGATTTCTTACACCATGACAAATAAATTTGATTTCTTACCAACTGCAAATAAATAAGTTTGATTTCTTACCAACTGCCTGCACTAAATAAATTTTGATTTCTTACCAACTGCCTGCACTACAAATAAATTTTGATTTGCTTACCATACCCTAAGTTTGATTCCTGCACTATGACAGCATTTAAACCTAAGTTTGATTTCTTACCAACTGCCTGCACCATACTTAAACCTAAGTTTGATTTCTTACCAACTGACTATGACAATACTTAAACCCTAAGTTTGATTCCTGCACTATGACATACAAACCCTAAGTTTGATTTCTTACCAACTGCCTGCACTATGACAACACTTAAACCCTAAGTTTGATTCACATGACAGCATTTAAACCCTAAGTTTGATTTCTTACCAACTGCCTGCACTATGACAAACTAAATTTTGATTTCTTACCAACTGCACTATGACAAACTTAAACCTAAGTTTGATTTCTTACCACTGCCTGCACAAATAAATAAGTTTGATTTCTTACCAACTGCCTGCACTATGACAAACTTAAACCCTAAGTTTGATTCCTGCACTATGACAGCATTTAAACCATTTAAACTAAGTTTGATTTCTTACCAACTGCCTGCATATGACAACACTTAAACCCTAAGTTTGATTTCTTACCAACTGCACTATGACAAATAAACCCTAAGTTTGATTTCTTACCAACTGCCTGCACTATGACAGCACTTAAACTTATTAACTAAGTTTGATTTCTTACCAACTGTTTGATTTCTTACTGCACTATGACAGCACTTAAACCCTAAGTTTGATTTCTTATTAACCAACTGCCTGCACTATGACAGCACTTAAATTTCTTACCAACTAAGTTTGTTTGATTTCTTACCAACTGCCTGCACTATTAAACCTAAGTTTGATTTCTTACCAACTGCAACTTAAACCCTAATTTCTTACCAACCTGTTTGATTTCTTACCAACTGCCTGCACTATGACAGCACTTAAACCCTAAGTTTGATTTCTTACCAACTGCCTGCACTATGACAGCACTTAAACCCTAAGTTTGATTTACCAACTGCACTATGACAGCATTTAAACCTAAGTTTGATTTCTTACCAAAACCTGCTTACCAACTGTCTATGACAGCACGTTAAACAAGTTTGATTTCTTACCAACTGCCTGCAATGACAGCACTTAAACCCTAAGTTTGATTTCTTAAAATGCCTGCACTATTAAACCCTGCACTATGACAGCATTTGTTTGATTTCTTACAGCACTTAACTGCCTGCACTATGACAGCACTTAAACCTAAATTTGATTTCTTACCAACTGCCTGCACTATGACAGCACTTAAACCCTAAGTTTGATTTCTTACCAACTGCCTGCACTATGACAACACTTAAACCCTAAGTTTGATTTCTTACCAACTGCCTGCACTATGACAGCACTTAAACCCAACTAAGTTTGATTTCTTACAAAATCAATGACAGCACTTAAACCCTAAGTTTGAAACCCTAAGTTTAAGTTTGATTTCTTACCAAATGCCTGCACTATGACAGCACTTAAACCCTGCATTTAAGATTTCTTACCAACTGCCTGCACTATGACAGCACTGAAACCTAAGTTTGATTTCTTACCAACTGCCTGCACTATGACAGCACTAAACCCTAAGTTTGATTTCTTACCAACTGCCTGCACTATGACAACATAAACCTAAGTTTGATTTCTTACCAACTGCCTGCACTATGACAGCACTTAAACCTAAGTTTGATTCTTACCAACTGCCTGCACTATGATTCAACAGCATTTAAACCCCTAAGTTTTTTCTTACCAACTGCCTGCACTATGACATGCACTTAAACCCTAAGTTTGATTTCTTACTCTTAAACCTAAGTTTGATTTCTTAAACTGTTTGATTCTGCCTAATAGCACTAAACCCTAAGTTTATTCCTGCACTATGACAGCATTTACCTATGTTCTACTATGATGCATGTTTGATTTCTTACAACTGTCTGTAATGACAGCATTAAACCCTAAGTTTGATTTCTTATTAACTGCCTGCACTATGATGTTAAACCTTTTGATTTCTTACCAACTGCCTGCACTAACAGCACTTAAACCTAAGTTTGATTTCTTACTAATGATGTCTATGACAGCACTAAACCTAAGTTTGATTCACTGCACTACATACATGTTCTACTATGACAGATGTTTTTTCTTACCAACTGTGTAACACATAAACCCTAAGTTTGATTTCTTATTAACTACTATGATGTCTTTCTAACAGTTTCTTATTAACGCCTGTAACACATACCCTATTTGATTTCTACTACTATGATGTCTTTCTAACAGTGTAATGACATACATGTTCTACTATATGATGTCTTTCTAACAGTGTAATACATACATGTTCTACTATATGATGTCTTTCTAACATTATTAACATCTGAAAGACATGATCATATCATGATGTCTTTCTAACAGTTTACACCATACAAATAAATTCACTCCATACAAGTTTGACACACCGTACTAAATTGACACACCCATACAAATAAATTGACACACCATACAAGTAAATTGACACACCATACAAGTAAATTGACACACCCGTCAAATAAATTGACACACCATACAAATAAATTGACACACCATACAAATAAATTGACAATACAAATAAATTGACACTCCATACAAATAAATTGACACACCATACAAATAAATTGAATTTAAATTGACACACCATACAAAATAAATTGACACACCATACAAGAAATCGACACACCGTACAAATAAATTGACACACCATACAAATAAATCGACATACCATACAAATAAATTGACACACCATACAAATAAATTGACACACCATACAAATAAATTGACACACCATACAAATAAATTGACACACCATACAAATAAATTGACACACCATACAAATAAATTGACACACCATACATCAAGACTAGAATTCTTGTTTGAATAAAGGAAATAAAGATGGTATGAGTGTTACTGCAAATACAATTAATTGCACGGAGTAATTATTCAAAATCAATACAAAAGATTTCAACAACGTGCATCAATCTGACTCTCTTCTCTAGGCACGTTAACAAGTGAACACACAGAAGAAACAAACAAAAAGATCTCAAAATCAATGACTAGGTTAACGAAATTCCAGCACAAAATGAAATTTTAAAAAAGTTAAAACTTATAAATACAACCCGACACTGACACAAGTGGTGATCTAACAGTGTAACAAATACATGTTCTACTATATGATGTCTTTCTAACAGTGTATCAATACATGTTCTACTATGATGTCTTTCTAACAGTGTAACACATACATGTTCTAATATGATGTCTTTCTAACAGTGTAACACATACATGTTCTAATATGATGTCTTTCTAACAAACAAAACATGTTCTACTAAAGACCAATCAATGTTCTACTATATGATGTCTTTCTAACAGTGTAACACATACATGTTCTACTAAATGAACAGTGTAACACAAATGTTCTACATAATGTCTTTCTAACAGTGTAACACATACATGTTCTATGTCTTTCTAACAGTGTAACAATAATGTTCTACTACAATCTTTCTAACAGTGTAACACATACATGTTCTACTATATGATGTCTTTCTAACAGTGTAACACATACATGTTCTACTACATGATGTCTTTCTAACAGTGTAAAATACATGTTCTACTATATGATGTCTTTCTAACAGTGTAACACATACATGTTCTACTATATGATGTCTTTCTAACAGTGTAACACATACATGTTCTACTACATGATGTCTTTCTAAAAGTTCACATACATGTTCTACTATATGATGTCTTTCTAACAGTGTAACACATACATGTTCTACTATATGATGTCTTTCTAAAAACACATACATGTTCTACTATATGATGTCTTTCTAACAGTGTAACACATACATGTTCTACTATATGATGTCTTTCTAACAGTGTAACACATACATGTTCTACTATATGATGTCTTTCTAACAGTGTA
This sequence comes from Doris montereyensis, assembly GCA_037039925.1. Lineage (NCBI taxonomy): Eukaryota > Metazoa > Mollusca > Gastropoda > Nudibranchia > Dorididae > Doris > Doris montereyensis. The sequence goes on along the minus strand of JAXRKP010000881.1, from coordinate 15,167 downwards.
ACACATACATGTTCTACTATATGATGTCTTTCTAACAGTGTAATACATACATGTTCTACTATATGATGTCTTTCTAACAGTGTAATACATACATGTTCTACTATATGATGTCTTTTATTAGACGATATCATATCATGGGGGTTTATGTTTTGCATACAATTTCACTCCTATTTTACTAAAAACTTTTGACTAGGATTAAGGTCAAATCTACTGTTCTTCACATTGAAATCTGTGGCCTTGAAAGTTCTGATGAATTTTTAAAAGATTGGAGAAATCACCCGAGGGTTGGTTTGGTTTAATTTAAATTCACCCTGTCCACTGTTGTGGTGATCCCAGGGTGAATTATGAGGAAACAGCAAAATTAAAGATGAGTGAAAGAGTAAAAGGAAAGAAGTAGGACCTACCAGTTTTCCCCCTAGGATCGGACTATGGTACAATTTCAATGATCCAAAGGTAAACGAATGAAATTAAAATTTAAGGAATCAAGAAAAGTAAAGACCAACAGTGGCAGAGGGCAGGAAGTGGGTGACTTGACACACACAGTCAGAAATGATCAACATAACATCAACTTATGGCCATGATATAATATTTCACATAACATTGACAAATGTCCTTAAAATTACATTTCGTTCAACCTCTAGCTGTCTTGGGTAAAAGTTAAAATTCAAAAATACTAAAAAAAATTACCCCTTACCCCCAAAATAAAAAAAACAATTCTTTTAAAAATAATTCTTATTATAATGAAATGTTAGAACTTTTTAGTCATCAAATCTGTTTTTATTTTTAATTACTAGGAATTTCGTCATAACATCAAATTTACAATGAAGATTTTACTTCCTTTTCTTTTGTTGTGTCCCCCGTACTACTAGATGTAAAATAAGCGTTTCCTCATGATCAGATTTACACTGCACGCCATGGAAACTACTAGATGTAAAATAAGCGTTTCCTCATGATCAGATTTACACTGCACATCATGAAACTACTAAGCATGAAAAGACAAAGTTTTTTTCTTATAAAAAAAATAATTTTCTTTTTTTTTTGATTGAATTAAATTTTACCCACATCCACAAACTGAAGTTTTTCCAGTTTTGTGAAAATGTTTCCATTTTTCCCAGACTGCCATGTAAACAGCCATGGTGTCTTTAATGTGTACGGTGTTGTGATTTGCACATGGCACCTCCTTTTTATCGTCTGTCTCCGATGGTACTAGGTGTAAATCCACCTTGGAGCAGGGGATGGATTTTACCATAAAAAACTTGAGAATATTTTTTAACCTGCTGGGGCCTGAACCCACGACCTTTTAGTTGAGAGGCTCTGGGATACAACTGAACAGTTCATTTGTAGAGATACAAACGACATTTTAGTTGAGAGGCTCTGGGATACAACTGAACAGTTCATTTGTAGAGATACAAACGACATTTTAGTTGAGAGGCTCTGGGATACAACTGAACAGTTCATTTGTAGAGATACAAACGACATTTTAGTTGAGAGGCTCTGGGATACAACTGAACAGTTCATTTGTAGAGATACAAACGACCTTTTAGTTGAGAGGCTCTGGGATACAACTGAACAGTTCATTTGTAGAGATACAAACGACATTTACAAATGCGAGGAGATACAAACGAAATCTTTTTGAAGGATTGGCTGGAGATGAAGCCCTTGTGGAACTAAAGATTTTTCTTTTCTTCTCTTTTTTTAATAACTGAAGCAACTCGTGGTTTATTTTGTATAAAGCATCTCTCCGTGCAGTTAGGATAATATTAGGTGTACAATACAAATATTATTTCAAATACAACCTATCTATAACTAAAGCTAATAAGTATACTAGTAATACTTTAACTTCAAGATAAAAAAATATCATGGTTGATGAAGTCATAGACAGAGTAAAGTTAACATCTTCATAATATTAATAGTAGTAGATTATTGCACTTGATGGATAAATTAATACAGTAGTCGCTGGATAAAAGCACACTCTGCATAAACACACACCTACATCTGCTGACCGAATTTTCACTATATAACAAAAGTGTGCTCATAAACACACTGTAAGCATAAAAGCACGTTATTTCCTGCGCCCAAAAAGGTGTGCGTTTATTCAGCCACTACTGTATTCGGGACATTCAGCATAGCCACAGCTGCCCCGCTGTAATGACTTTGCAATTTGGCATGAAGCGTTGGCAGGCAGCTGGCAACGTGGCCCAAAGAGAGAAAGTGGGTAGAAAAGAATTCACGAGAAGGAACAAATCATACTACGAATGGAAAAAATCTACGCTTAAGTCACAGATGAGAATAGAATGCTCATCATCACAGTCATGAACTGATTTGACCCCTGCTGTGTTTTATTTGAGCCTTTTCTACCAGTTGACGTAGTTTTTAAATTTTGCATTTTAAAGGGGATATGAACATGACCGTGGCCAGACTCAGCAGATTTGTGTGCTTGTTTGCTTGCTTGTTTGTTTGTCTTTTGAAGTAAACTTTGTCCACCATGGTAGTGATCTTGGGGTAATGAGTAGACAATAAGGTAATGAGTAGACAATAAGGTAATGAGTAGACAATAAGGTAATCAGTAGACAATAAGGTAATCAGTAGACAAGGGATTCAACTCAGAAAAACACATTTTATCACATATCACACTGTTTAACACAGTAAACGGATTGGGTACATTTTTGAATGAATTGAAACTGAAATATGTAACAGGTACAGGTATTAGGCATGCACGAATAATGGCCATTTATGAAATATTAAAATTTCTACAGTAAAGGAGATATATATATATAATATACACATTAAATATGAATAGTGTGTAAAGATGTGTGTATATGATATATATATATATATGCACTTTTTGAAAGGACGAAGAAAGGCAAAATTTAACACACAAAAAAAAGGCACAAAGTGAATATCACATTATAAGTCCCCCATTTCACAAATGAGTGATTCAACATTTAGACTTGAAAAAAGGATTCAATTTCTTACATTATTTTGACACATACAATTTTGTTTTTACAGTAAAAACGTATGATTTAAAACAAAAACAAACTCATTTAACTGATCACTTTGCTACGAGTCAGACAAGAGGCACATCAAATGGTAACCGTATCACAGGCCTTTGCTTACTTTTTGACTTAGGCCTGCTGCCCTTCCTGGGGCATCGGCCATCCACAAGTGCCCTTCATTTTCCACGGTCCTGGGCTATCTTTTCTAGCTCTTGCCAGCCGTACCCCATCTTCTTTGTTTCTGCCTCCAGGTCCCTTCGCCATGTGTTTGGTGGTCTGCCTCTCTTTCTATTCCCCTGCGTATCCCGGGTCAGGGCATGCAGAGTGGGTGTTTCTCAGTGTGTGACCTATCCACCGCCATCTTCTCTTTTGAATGTCTTCTTCAACCGAGAATTGGGAGCTTCTTTCCCAAAGGTCTCTGTTGCTGATGGTGTCAGGCCAGAATATTCGAAGAATCTTTCGTAAGCAGCTGTCGATTAATGTCTGGGGTTTCCCTAGGCCTACATCTACTTTATTCCAGTTATATTGCAGCATTTGGAATCTACTTTGTTTTCGTTTAGATCATGTGCATGACTGGAGCCTACTTTATATTGGTTCAAGGCCTCCAATATTTATACAGACACAAAAAAAATGTGCTTTTGGTCATTTGAAGAACAAATCTCGTTTCCAATATATATATCATAGACTTACATGCTTCACAGACACCACCAATTTACTATTTCCATCATTTCATAAAAAAAAGGACTAAATTTGATTTTTTATTTGATTTCATCCACGACTAAGTTCATCTGAGGGTTTTTGGTTAGATTTTAAACAATTTCGGACTGCCCTGTAAACAGCCAAGGGACAAGGGATCTTCAACATGCACAGAGAGTTGTTATATGACCTCCTTTTTATAATCTATCTCCGATGTGACTAGGCGTTTAAACACCTACCTGGACCAGAAGGGAAAATTTTGCTAAAAATAACCTCGAGAAAACCTTTCAATCGTTGGCGGGTCTCGAACCCACTAGCCTTCGGTTCAGAGGCTGACACCTTGCCTCTGGACTGCCGAGTCCCCTAAAAGGCTCATAAGCCATAAGCACATTTTTCTGCTGCAAAAAAAGTCTACAAATTTTCATTCACAATGAAGACAACTTGACTAGTGAAACTACTTGCAGCCCCTGAAAGCAAAATGGCAGAATAACTATCACAAAACCTCTATTTCAACTTTTTGGCTGCGGTTATTTTTACTTTCTTTATAAGCTCATTTTCTGTTACTGAACACAAAACTTTGAATTAAAAGAAAAAGAAAAAAAAAAGTCCAAAAACCCTATGTTCTTAACAACAGATAAGCAAAAATTCTTTGCATGAGTCACAGTCTCACAATGACAAGTGATCTGTCTTCATTACTGTAACAGACTTTCATCACTGTAAAAACAGACTTTCATTACTGTAATAAACAGATTTTTCATTACTGTAAGAGCAGACATTTTCATTATTGTAAGAAGAGACTTTCAGTACTGTAAAAAACAGACTTTCATTATTGTAACTGTAAAAAACAAACTTTCAAAAACATCAATTTCTGACGACAACAACAGTGATGCTGTTAATACAGAAAGAAAGATAGAAAGATTCATTAGACTAGATCTACATGCATGACGTCACTTTGTCACAAACAATGAATCGTTGATGGATGCAATAGCTCTCAAGTTCTCAACAAAAAAGAAGCTATTTTACGTAATATTAAATATCATACAAAACTTTGTAATCTACATTATTCACAAATATTACATCAGAATTTCTTAAGTAATTAATTAATAATAACAAAAAAACAACAACCAAACTACTAGCTACATATTTTGTCCTTCCCCATGTAGTAGGTGTTGCAAAACCAAATTATCAGATCAAGTCAGTCGCATTATCCAATTTATCTATTTCACTTAAACGTCAAGCAAATTAATTGTTTTAATTTTGGTACCTAGATGAGTCTTCATCGATCTAGCACCAGTTTTCAGACACAAAGACATGAAGTGTAACAAAGCATCTTGATTTAGAAACAACAAAATATCAGTGATTTGTTTTGTCTTTTTTTGGTAACTCTGAATAACATAACATGAAACAAAAAAATTATCGTAATGTCTCAATCTTACAACTTACAACTGTTTTTTTTATATAACTTTAAGGACTAGATATAGCACGGTTCTATATTCATGACATAAATACCAAAGTCTATAAAAAAATTCACTTAAATCTATGTCCTCTGTTGAGAATAAGATAGAAATAGAAGTTATTTTGTCAATGACATAGACATTATTTTGTCAATGACACAGACGTGATTGTGTAAATTGTGTTAAAATCTTGTGGAAGTTATTGTATCAATGATACAGAAGTGATTGTGTAAATCTTGTGGGAGTTATTGTGTCAATGACACAGAAGTGATTGTGTAAATCTTGTGGGAGTTATTTTGTCAATGACACAGAAGTGATTGTGTTAATCTTGTGGGAGTTATTTTGTCAATGACACAGAAGTTAATCTTGTTATTTTGTCAATCTTGTGGGAAGTATTGTGTCAATGACATTGAAGTTCTTGTGTCAATGACGTACGTTATTTTGTCAATAACACAGAAGTTATTGTGTCAATCTTGTGGGAGTTGTGTCAATGACTTAGAAGTTATGTGTAAATCTGGTGGGAGTTATTGTATCAATGACACAGAAGTTATTGTGTAAATCTGGTGGGAGTTATTGTGTCAATGACATAGAAGTTATTGTGTAAATCTGGTGGGAGTTATTGTGTCAATGACACTGAAGTTATTGTGTAAATGACAAAGACATTTTTTGTGTCAAAGACATAGAAGTTATTGTGTCAATGACATAGAAGTTATTGTGTCAATGACATAGAAGTTATTGTGTCAATGACATAGATGTTATTTTGTCAATGACATAGAAGTTACTGTGTCAATGACATAGACGTTTTTGTGTCAAAGACGTAAAGTTATTTTGTCAAAGACACAGAAGTTATTGTGTCAATCAATGACATAGAAGTTATTGTGTCAAAGACATAGAAGTTATTATGTCAATGTTGTAGAAGTTATTGTGTTAATGTTATGGAAGTTCTTGTGTCAATGAATTTAACTTACAGACATGACAAAACAGCCCAGGGCATCAAATCAATATTAAGTATAGTATATAATGTTATAGTAATATCTATCTTTTTGTCTCTAGTATAGTATATAATACTATATCAACATCTATCTTTTTGTCCCTAGTATAGTATATAATTGATAGTATATAATACTATATCAACATCTATCTTTTTGTCTCTAGTATAGTATATAATTGATATTATATCAACATCAATCTTTTTGTCTCTAGTATAGTATATAATTGATATTATATCTACATCTATCTTTTTGTCTCTAGTATAGTATATAATTTATATTATATCAACATCAATCTTTTTGTCTCTAGTATAGTATAGTATATAATTGATATTATAGCAACATCAATCTTTTTGTCTCTAGTATAGTATATAATTGATTTATAGCAACATCAATCTTTTTGTCTCTAGTATAGTATATAATTGTTATAGCAACATCAATCTTTTTGTCTCTAGTATAGTATATAATTGATATTATATCAACATCTATCTTTTTGTCTCTAGTATAGTATATAATTGATATTATAGCAACATCAATCTTTTTGTCTCTAGTATAGTATATAATGTTATAGCAACATCAATGTTTTTGTCTCTAGTATAGTATATAATGTTATAGCAACATCAATCTTTTTGTCTCTAGTATAGTATATAATGTTATAGCAACATCAATCTTTTTGTCTCTAGTATAGTATATAATGTTATAGCAACATCAATCTTTTTGTCTCTAGTATAGTATATAATTGATATTATAGCAACATCTATCTTTTTGTCTCTAGTATAGTATATAATGTTATAGCAACATCAATCTTTTTGTCTAGGGTATAGTATATAATGTTATAGCAACATCAATCTTTTTGTCTCTAGTATAGTATATAATGTTATAGCAACATCAATTTTTTTTGTCTCTAGTATAGTATATAATACTATATCAACATCTATCTTTTTGTCTCGAGTATAGTATATAATACTATATCAACATCTATCTTTTTGTCTCTAGTATAGTATATAATACTATATCAACATCTACCTTTTTGTCTATAGTATATTATATAATACTATATCAACATCGATCTTTTTGTCTCTAGTATAGTATATAATACTATATCAACATCTATCTTTTGTCTCTAGTATAGTATATAATACTATATCAACATCTATCGTTTTCTCTAGTATAGTATATAATACTATATCAACATCTATCTTTTTGTCCCTAGTATAGTATATAATTGATATTATAGCAACATCTATCTTTTTGTCTCTAGTATAGTATATAATACTATATCAACATCTATCTTTTTTGTCTCGAGTATAGTATATAATACTATATCAACATCTATCTTTTTGTCTCTAGTATAGTATATAATACTATATCAACATCTATCTTTTTGTCTCTAGTATAGTATATAATACTATATCAACATCTATCTTTTTGTCCCTAGTATAGTATATAATTGATATTATAGCAACATCTATCTTTTTGTCTCTAGTATAGTATATAATACTATATCAACATCTATCTTTTTGTCTCTAGTATAGTATATAATTGATATTATAGCAACATCTATCTTTTGTCTCTAGTATAGTATATAATACTATATCAACATCTATCTTTTTGTCTCTAGTATAGTATATAATTGATATTATAGCAACATCTATCTTTTTGTCTCTAGTATAGTATATAATACTAAATCAACATCTATCTTTTTGTCTCTAGTATAGTATATAATATTATATCAACATCTATCTTTTTGTCTCTAGTATAGTATATAATACTATATCAACATCTATCTTTTTGTCTCGAGTATAGTTATAATACTATATCAACATCTATCTTTTTGTCTCTAGTATAGTATATAATACTATATCAACATCTATCTTTTTGTCTCTAGTATAGTATATAATACTATATCAACATCTGTCTTTTTGTCTCTAGTATAGTATGTAATACTATATCAACATTTATCTTTTTTGTCCCTAGTATAGTATATAATTGATATTATAGCAACATCTATCTTTTTGTCTCTAGTATAGTATATAATTGATATTATAGCAACATCTATCTTTTTGTTCTAGTATAGTATATAATTGATATTATAGCAACATCTATCTTTTTGTCTCTAGTATAGTATATAATTGATATTATAGCAACATCTATCTTTTTGTCTCTAGTATAGTATATAATTGATATTATAGCAACATCTATCTTTTTGTCTCTAGTATAGTATATAATACTATATCAACATCTATCTTTTTGTCTCTAGTATAGTATATAATTGATATTATAGCAACATCTATCTTTTTGTCTCTAGTATAGTATATGATACTAAATCAACATCTATCTTTTTGTCTCTAGTATAGTATATAATACTATATCAACATCTATCTTTTGTCTCTAGTATAGTATATGATATTATATCAACATCTATCTTTTTGTCTCTAGTATAGTATATAATATTATAGCAACATCTATCTTTTTGTCTCTAGTATAGTATATAATACTATAGCAACATCTATCTTTTTGTCTCTAGTATAGTATATAATACTATATCAACATCTATCTTTTTGTCTCTAATATAGTATATAATACTATATCAACATCTATCTTTTTGTCTCTAGTATAGTATATGATATTATAGCAACATCTATCTTTTTGTCTCTAGTATAGTATATGATATTATAGCAACATCCATCTTTTTGTCTCCTATAGAGAGACTTTTAAAACATTTCATCAACACAACTAATCTAATTTCACTTCTGATGAAGAACGAAATTGATCTGATATCTATTAAATATTCTATTTCAAAACAATAACTTGTTGTATAGAATAGCTTGTTGTATAGAATAGCTTGTAGCTTGTTTTATAGAATAACTTGTTTTATAGAATAACTTGTTTTATAGAATAACATGTTGTATAGAATAGCTTGTTGTATAGAACGTATAGAATAGCTTGTTGTATAAAATAGCTTGTTGTATAGAATAGCTTGTTGTATAGAATAACTTGCTCAAACTCGACAGAGAGACCTGAATATTGTGATACCACATTGTGTGTTTGAAACAAATGTCTTGGAAAATGATTTATAGACACTATATCATTATCAATATCATTATTACTATCAAACTTATTATTACACGATATGATTACAGTGGCTAATATCATTATCATTATTACTATCAAACTTATTATTACACGATAGGATTACAGTGGCTAATATCATTATCATTATCATTATTACTATCAAACTTATTATTACACGATAGGATTACAGTGGCTAATATCATTATCATTATCATTATTACTATCAAACTTATTATTACACGATAGGATTACAGTGGCTAATATCATTATCATTATCATTATTACTATCAAACTTATTATTACACGATAGGATTACAGTGGCTAATATCATTATCATTATCATTATTACTATCAAACTTATTATTACACGATAGGATTACAGTGGCTAAGTCGATGTGCCGTGCGGACATAGGACTTACATGGCTTCCCATATTTACAACCTTTGGGGAGGAGTTCCGTGTCAGACACACACAGTGGATAATGAATGAGCTTCTGGTCAGCGTTCAATGATAAATTCTCATGATACATTATGCATAGCAGCAAACTTATTCAATTCAAAAAAACAGAGTCGGACCTATCAAGCTTATTCTACTTCGCATAACTGTCAGTATCACATTCAAGATAACATTGCAAAATCAACTTGACTTAAGCCAAGCTGAGGTAACTTAATATATCAAAAAGTCTGCTAATCGTTGACCTTTCTGGCACAACGTAACGGTAGTTTAGCAATATCGTAATGGGCTCTTCAGACTTTCACTTTCATCCCAATCTGCCATTTTATTTTCATCCCAAAAAATCTCTAGAGTCTAATCTGCCATTTATTTTCATCCCAAAAATCTCTAGAGTCCAATCTGCCATTTATTTTCATCCCAAAAATCTCTAGAGTCTAATCTGCCATTTATTTTCATCCCAAAAACCTCTAGAGTCCAATCTGCCATTTACTTTCATCCCAAAAATCTCTAGAGTCCAATCTGCAATTTACTCTAGAGTCCAATCTGCCGTTTACTCTAGAGTCCAATCTGTCCAATCTGCCATTTACTCTACTGTCTGCCATTTACTCTACAGTCCAATCTGCCATTTACTCTACAGTCCAATCTGCCATTTACTCTACAGTCCAATCTGCCATTTACTCTAGAGTCCAATCTGCCATTTACTCTAGAGTCCAATCTGCCATTTACTCTACAGTCCAATCTGCCATTTACCCTACAGTCCAATCTGCCATTTACCCTACAGTCCAATCTGCCATTTACTCTACAGTCCAATCTGCCATTTACTTTCATGGCTTCTTTAAAAAGAGGGACTCGGTAGTCCACGGGCAAGGTGTCCGCCTTTCAACTAAAAGGTAGTGGGTTTGAGCCCACCAAAGGTTGAAAAATTTCCTGAAATTTTTTCAATGTATTCTTCAAATTAACAATTTTGATTTTTCATAGCTACATAACCACCTTACTAAATAACTGAAAGGATAAAATGAGTCGAACTGACCTAACCGTAACCCTGCAATGACTGTTAGGGTAAGCATTGACTAACCTGCATAGCTGTAGTAAGGTGAAATGCTGACATTCTCGATAATTTACTTGAGTGTCTGAAAGGCTAGGGGTTAAGGTGTTGTTTTGTCCAATTAGTCAAAATTAAAGTAAAGTTCCTTCGAGGCCGCTATGACCCATAGAGCCGTAGCTTATCCTGGTTTCGATAGCGAGGAGCGGAACAGGTGATAATAATCACCACCTGGACATGACGCTAGTCTGACACAGGTCTTTACTTTCAAGCTAGTGCTTGTACCCATTTGTACCTCCTGGGTTGAGTGGGAAAGATTAGTGTTAGGAGTCTTTCCCAAGGAACACAACGTCAATGTTAGCTATGCTGGGATTTGAACCAGGGACATCATGATTCCTCACCCGGCAGCCTAACTGCTCGGCCACCAACACCACAGATGAGTCAGAATCAACGTCTAATTTGTTCACCTTTAACTTTATTCTTCTAGAACAACCTTGTTACTGTTACGTCCACTTAGACTCCAGCAATATCGAATATAATTACTAGATTGAGTCAGTATTCAATGTTGAAGTCATGCTGGTAGGGGTAGGTATAAAGGGAACTATTCCAAGTTTTTAAGTATACAAGACCTGCTCAAAATGGCGGCTTGACTGAAAATTCTACTCAAGCATGGGGAGCAATGAAATTTTCCTTAATTCAACCTCACTTTTGGTTGAAAAAGAAATAATCTTGGGACCGTCCAGAACCTACATGTATGCCAAATATAGTAGTTAGTGTTGATGACCTGGCCACAGCTGAGCCCTTCACCCACAAAGAGCGGCCAATTCAGAATTCTCATACACAAGCATGTTAAACCCAGGGTGGTTCGAAATATGATTATTACATCGGGTCATTATTTAATAGTTAGGTTACGCAGGTCGCGCGTGTACGGCACTATTCCATCCTGTTGAAAATGGCGGGCTAGCTGAATGAAAATGATACTCACAAACACCGGAAAACAATTAAGTTTACATTAATTCAACGTCACTTTTGGCAGAACATTTTCACAAACAAAAACGATCTGGGGGTGACTTAAGCCTACATGCAAAATATGGTTAGTCCTAGTGGCCTATCAACAGAGCCCTTTGGCAACAAAGATAGACCACCTCATGAATATATATATATATATATATATATATATATATAGATTACAAAAAAATCATACTCCAGAAAAATACCCAACTTAATAACTCCTTGAGATGTGCCCGACTACAGAACTCCTTCACAGCTTTGCATTTCAGCTCATGATATTCAAAACGATAAACAATTTTCCGCGGTAACAAAAAAAGAACAACGAAAAAAGAAAACAAAAACAAAAAACTGAAACAAATACAAAAAATCCCTTAAAAATAAAACTGAGAATAAAAAGCCTTTAAATGACGACCTAAAGAAACAACCCTTAAAAAAAATAATTTTTAAAAATCCCTTTCAAAAACAAGTCTCACAACAACAAAAAACAGCTTAAAAAACAGCTTAATAACGGCCTCAATTCAATTTTTTGCTTCCCAGTCTGGCCAGGACGGCGTGGCCGATCCGACGATCGCCGTCTGCCTGTGTCGTCGTTGCTGCTGCTGCCGCCCATGTGACTTCCACTTCCCTCTCGCTCAAAGCCGCCGGCGTATTGGTGTTGATGATGAGGGACAGGAGCATTCGGAGAATCAAAGGGAAAAGCAAGAACGGAAGTAGCAACCAAGTCAACGGCTGATCTATGGAAAGAGAAAGAGAGAAAAATTAGGTGCATGGAAGGGATGACCTTAAAGTCAATACAATGGGTCATGGCGGTGGTGGTGGTGGTCAATAGAATGGATCATGGTGGTGGTGGTGGTGGTCAATAGAATGGGTCATGGTGGTGGTGGTGGTCAATAGAATGGGTCATGGTGGTGGTGGTGGTGGTCAATAGAATGGGTCATGGTGGTGGTGGTAATGGTCAATAGAATGAGTCATGGTGGTGGTGGTGGTGGTCAATAGAATGGGTCATGGTGGTGGTGGTGGTGGTCAATAGAATGGGTCATGGTGGTGGTGGTAATGGTCAATAGAATGAGTCATGGTGGTGGTGGTGGTGGTGGTCAATAGAATGAGTCATGGTGGCGGTGGTGGTGGTCAATAGAAAGGGTCATGGTGGTGGTGGTGGTGGTCAATAGAATGGGTCATGGTGGTGGTGGTGGTGGTCAATAGAATGGGTTGGTGGCGGTGATGGTGGTGGTCAATAGAAAGGGTCATGGTGGTGGTGGTGGTTAATAGAATGGGTCATGGTGGTGGTGGTGGTGGTCAATAGAATGGGTCATGGCGGTGGTGGTGGTGGTGGTGGTCAATAGAAAGGGTCATGGTGGTGGTGGTGGTGGTCAATAGAATGAGTCATGGCGGTGGTGGTAGTGGTCAATAGAATGGGTCATGGCGGTGGTGGTGGTGGTGGTGGTCAATAGAATGGGTCATGGCGGTGATGGTGGTGGTTAATAGAATGGGTCATGACGGTGATGGTGGTCAATAGAATGGGTCATGCCGGTGGTGGTAGTCAATAGAATGGGTCATGGTGGTGGTGGTGGTCAATAGAATGCGTCATGCCGGTCGTGGTGGTCAATAGAATGGGTCATGGTGGTGATGGTGGTGGTCAATAAAATGGGTTATGGTGGTGATGGTGGTGGTCAATAGAATGGGTCATGCCGGTGGTGGTCAATAGAATGGGTCATGGTGATCGTGGTGGTCAATAGAATGGGTCATGGTGATGGTCAATAGAATGGGTCATGCCAGTGGTGGTCAATAGAATGGGTCATGCCAGTGGTGGTCAATAGAATGGGTCATGGTGGTGGTGGTCAATAGAATGGGTCATGGTGGTGGTGGTCAATAGAATGGGTCATGGTGGTGGTTGTGGTCAATAGAATGGGTCATGGTGGTGGTGGTGGTCAATAGAATGGGTCATGGTGGTGGTGGTGGTGGTCAATAGAATGGGTCATGGTGGTGGTGGTGGTGGTCAATAGAATGTGTCATGGTGGTGGTGGTAGTCGGTTGAAGAAGAAGAAAAATGACCAATCATTCTAGGATTCCTTAGATTGGATGAAACCGACAATTTCTAGAATTCCTTAGATTGGATGAAACCGATAAATTCACAAGTTCCTTAGATTGGATGAAACCGATGAATTCTAGGATTCCTTAGATTGGATGAAAACCGATAAATTCTAGGATTCCTTAGATTGGATGAAACCAATAATTCTAAAATTCCTTAGATTGGATGAAACCGATAAATTCTAGGATTCCTTAGATTGGATGAAACCGTTAAATTCACCAGATTCCTTAGATTGGATGAAACCAATAAATTCTAAAATTCCTTAGATTGGATGAAACCGATAAATTCTAGATTCCTTAGATTGGATGAAACCGATAAATTCTAGATTCCTTAGATTGATGAAACGATAAATTCTAGAATTCCTTAGATTGGATGAAACCGATAAATTCTAGGATTCCTTAGATTGGATCTCAAATCAGCCACCAATCGAATCGTCAGAAATAGAAAATGCAAGGATGCATTGTGTTTGCGCATGCCTGCTGGACACTACCCAGGATGAAGTTTGATTAAGTGTCATTGACATTTACCAAATCCACCATAATGTACACAGTGAGTTCATGGTCATTCTTAAGAGGAGACAGCACCCTGTCCACCAAGCGTGGTAATCTCAGGGTGAATTATGACGAAACAGCAAGATGACACATTAAGTGACAGAAAGAAAAGAAAAGAAGTAAGACCTACCAGTAGCGCCCAAACCATTCCGTCCAACCATTCCGACCATCCCCCCACCAACCACTCCACCCACTCCCAACCACACACCAACTCTCACAACAGACACCCTTCACTCTCTACACCAACCACTCCACCAACCATTCCATACACCAACCACTCTACACACCAACCATTCTACACACCAACCATTCCATACTCCCACCAACCATTCCATACACCAACCACTCTACACACCAACTATTCTCTACACACCAACTACTCTACACACCAACCATTCCAACCAACCATTCCATACACCACCATACACCAACCAAACCTCTTTCCATACACCAACCACTCTACACACCAACCACTCTACACACCAAAAATACACCAAATTCCACTCTACACACCAACCATTCCACTCTACACCAACCATTCCCGTACACCAACCACTCCTCTACACACCAACCATTCCATACACCAACCACTCTACACACCAACCATTCCATACACCAACCACTCTACACACCAACCATTCCATACACCAACCACTCTACACACCAACCATTCCATACACCAACCATTCCATACACCAAATTCATTCCATACACCAACCACTCTACACACCAACCATTCCATACACCAACCACTCTACACACCAACCATTCCATACACCAACCACTCTACACACCAACCATTCCATACACCA
>JAXRKP010000880.1:197500-202752 GCA_037039925.1 Doris montereyensis | reverse complement strand
TCTGTGATCAGGGATATTTCCCATTATCAAATGATTCAACACTGATTCTAGAGCATAGATCAGGCTTCTCTAGCCACAAAGATTGGGTTCGAACCCGGGTTTGAAAATGAAAATTGGGAAAGAAAATGCATGATTCTGAAATGACTAAGTTTGTTGGATATCGATGAAGAAATTTGATTACGAACTATCACAGGTTTTTGCTAGCAAAGTGGAAATGAAATTATATTACTGTATTAGTTCATCAACATACTGAAAGGAGTTTGTCCGTTTGTTTCTTTGAAGTGAACCATGTCCACCATGGCGTTGACCTTGATCTCACGGTCACTGAACGAAGAGTCGCAAATATCATATTGTCGAGATAAATCGTATAAATAATGAATGTCGTGAAATACGCTTGTGGTTATGTCTGTAAAAACAAACAGTGAGGTAAGGGGCATGTCGAAAGGCACATGATATGGACATGAAATAGTATTAAAGCCCCGTATGGACAAAGCGAAAGCAAATATTAAAGGCGAGGATCGAGGGTGGGGCTATGATACTCCTGAGGTAGCCTGATTTTAACTCGTTAACTTGAAATATGTGGTTGATTTCTTCGAAATTATCGACCAATGTTTGTTTCGGGTGAAAGGTGGATTCGATCTATCTAGCATCCGGTTCTACCAGAGACTTTTAAGCAAAAAACATTTGTGTATAATATCTGTCAGTAATATCAAAGAACTTTGAAATATTTAAGGAACTGTCCCGGGAAATATTCAAGTCTAACTCAACTCCTAAAATGCCCATGCATAATGGATACTGATTAATCTTTTTTTTTTTTTTAAAGGGAAACAAAATTTAAAAATATCGGAGCAATTGCTGGTGGCGCTACATAGAATATAAATGATGGGTATCTTTATTGTGTATATAAATCTTATATTATCTGAGCTTAAGTTATTTTCTGCACTGTCTCTTTTTGTACCCCAGATCACTGTTCCCTGGATGGACTCAACGACCCAGACAAAAAGAAGAGGCGGTTCACCAAAAGGGGCATTGTCTATGCCACTTACTTGGACATCGCTGCTCGCATCTTTTTCCCACTCTGTTTTGTTATATTCATCATAGTATATTGGCTTTACTACGTTAATGCTGAAATTGCATGAAGCAGCAAGACGAAGCATACTAATGATTCAGGCGCTGATCCAAGGATAACGTGGCACTTATCCATAGATGTCAAGAAGGGAATAGACAAAGTAAATCAGAAAGCGTGTGTGTCTAGTAGGTTTGTGAATGGCGGCTTGATTAACCCATTCAGATTGAGTCCGTCGTTTGTTAGCAAAAAAAAAAAAAAAAAGTGTGTTTTTTTTAATTTCTAGAATTTACAGAGAATGCATGAGCTTCTTCAGGCATGATATCAAAGGGTAAAATGCGAGCTGCTACATTACCATGTATGCTGCATTGACGTAAATCATCACTCTTCGGTAATCTTAATCTATTGATTTCATAGAGATTTTACCGAAGTCAGATTTCTAGTTAGGAAATGGGAAGACAAAGGCCACAGACGATCGAAGGCCATGCGTCAGCGAAGTAGACCGGAAGTCCGAGTTTGAATCTCAATTATGACGTGCAAGATGTTAACCGGAATATGGGGTGTGGGGTAAAGATCCGGATGGGGGATTTCTGATAAAATGAGCCATTTGTTCTCTGTAGAAGGAGATCTGGAATCGAATTCCCCTGAAGAAGAATAAACACTCAGAGATCACCTGAAATAGGAAATAATTCGGATATCGGTTCGCGAGAAAGAAATGTAATTGTTTGGAGGAGATTTATTTCCATTCTTTTGAGATGTAAGCGGTTCCCCAACCAGAATCAATAGGCTGTGATTCGACATCTTCGACCGCCAAATTGATTTTCCTTGAGCGATGAGGTGGTGGTTACAAAATGGCTTTTCCTCCCTCCACTTGGGCGTTAAGAAAGAACGAGGAAATCCGGACAAATTAACCGTATTCACGTGCCCTTCTAGCTGATATTTTGATTACCACCCTTAAACGTCACAATCGTCCTTATTTTCATTCGAATTTTTATGTAATGAGATCCAATTATGCAAGAACGTCTTATATTATCCTCCTCATTCATTTAACGGAGTAATGGAAATAAATACGTCAGCTTGCAGTTGATTGGACCCGTTTGATGACATTCACTGACAATTAGAATAAGCGCCGTAAAGTTTATCAAGCTCGAGCATGGAACGTTTACTAGAATGTAAACCCTTAAAAATACACCCCCTAACCCCACACCCAATCCCCTCCCCCCTAAAAAAAAACTCCCAAAAAAAAAAACCAACAACACAAAAACGAGCCCTAACAAACATCCCCTCCCCACGCCCCCATAAAGGAGAAAACATAACCAAAGTAAAAGCAAACAAACAGCTCCTTTCGCTAAATCAACTTGGCAATACACTGCAATACGTCTATAAACAATAGTCAGACTAAATGTTTTTGGTGGGTGGGTTTTGACAATAAAACAATTGGAAATTAGACATAAACATAATACGGTGTTTGACTATTGGCAAATTGATCCCACTACCGAATGGGGTTGACTAAATTAATCTGGCTTACATTTCCACCATCAGTCATTGACAGGTTAAGTGAAAGTGGTCATGCCAAGAGTTAATGCCCCCATTGGCACAGCTGTTTACTTGGCTCTGCTATCACTTTTCTATCTTATTCTGCAAAAATACGCTCATCCTTGCCAGCAGATTGACATACTGAAACACAGTCACGATACATCACTTATTACAGCCAACGTCTATAGGACATTAAACCTACTACACTTTAAAAGTAGTACAAATAATGTAGGCCCTATTCCTTATCTTTAATAAATTCATGTAATGTTTTGATCATTTGTCAAAGCTTTTTTCCTTTTTTTTTTTTTTTTGTTGTTGTTGCTTCGTGTTGCCGGTCTAAAAACTCTTTACAAGGCATAAATGCGACAACACATAAGGAAACAATATCGATGAAATCTCTGTGTTTTCACGAGATAGACTTAACATTTCTGACAAACATTACAACGGAAAAATCACAGGAGATTGCAGTATGCAATAGTTTACACAGAAACTCTAAAAAACGAATACTTGTAATAATAAATAACATCTATTATAACAAACGCATTCGAATAAATCTAAAATACAATTTTTTATAAACACTATTTACCTCTTGTTCATGATACTGTTCGCTCGGAAAATATGCCTTTCATTGTATAATAATATGATTATATTCATCGATTTAATAATACCCATTGTTCTATTGTGGATGGGGAAAAATGGATGCTGAATTTCATGTCACACAATTTAAATAGATACAAGCAAGCCCGTAGACAATGATGGTTATAATTACTCTTTTACCACATTCTCTTTTTTCCAATGATGAACTACTCAACAGGTTACTAGCTGCAGGCTGATATCTAGTACTGGTGTAATAAGCCAAAATCACTCTATGCAAAAAACGCTACCATAGTCATTTTGGCAACGCTGAAAGAAATATCAGTAGTCTTTATAGCACAGACCTTCACGGCCAAAACACTATTTCTGACTACGCCAATGACACTATCCTCAAGCCAAAATCACTCTATGCAACAAACACTACCATAGTCATTTCGGCAACGCTGAAAGCACTATTAGTAGTGTTTATAGCACAGACCTTCACGCCCAAAACACTATTTCTGGCTATAGCTATCAATGATACTATTCTCAAGCAAAAATTACTATTCAAGTATGCTAAAAAGACTATCACGCTAAATAAACTACTGTCCCGCAAAAACACTACCACCAGATCTATATTCTTAAGCAATATATTTTAAACAATCACACAAACCTCCCCATTATTGTCGGCTTCTCACGCCTGATTCACTACCATAGAGATTTCAAAATCCACAAATATATTAAGGATCATATTGTGAGTAGTTTGCAATCATCTATTTGTGGATGAATCTTGTGGTTGCAATGGTAATGGCGGCCATATTGAAAAATCCCTAAAAGTCAAAACTTTTACCAGTAGAAATTACAGAGACTTCATTTAAAGACTAAAACAAATTATCTAAAAGTTACCATATACTTTTTCAGTTATCTTTTATATTTTTTCAGAAAAAATATTTAAAAAGATTAGTCATTGAAACATTTAAAAAGCCTTATTTTTTGACATACAAACATGTACATGATGATGTTGTTTTCTTTCAAACAGATGTAACTCGTTCAAAGTGAGCACACACATTTGAAAAGTAGATATTCTGATCTTTCCATGTTTGAACGTCAGGAATGTGGAACAACGGTGCATAAGTAAACCATTTCCTGTTTCTGTCAGCTACCTCTGAAAACACAAAGATTGAGGTCTGTAGCATTGTTGCAGCAGCAACAATTTCAACGTCTGTGGCCCATGTTGAGGGTTTTTTCCATTTTGCTTTCTGAAAGATAAATTCATTTATGTCTTTACCAATATAGCCTGAAAATAGTTCCTTGAAACTGGAGAAAACTGACCAATTGGTATCACAGTGTAAGGTGACGTAATTGACTGCCAGAAAGCTCAAAGCTTAATGCTCGAAAGAAGCAATTTCCATCACCAAAGATTTTGTCGGTTACTTTGGGTGGAGTCAAAACATCCTGCCTGCACCGAGGCATTGTTTTGAAGTGTGGCCGGAGACCAAGTCTACATGAGTGATAATCCATCCACTCTTTTGTCTGTAGGTAGAAACTTACGAGCGGCCTCTGTATCTTCGACGCATATATTTCTATTTCTTCCTAATCACTGACACTTTCTTGTTCTGTGTCATCTTTTTTGTTTTTCGTTGTTTTGCTCGTCAATTGAATTTTCTTCGGGAATTGCTGTTGACGTTTCATCAGCCTTTTGATGGATGAGATCTACAGGCAAACATGGATGACACCCGTACATCAGTAAAAAAAGGTGTATACCCTGATGTTGCCTGCTTGCTCGTTCGGAATGCGAAAAGCACCACTGGAAGAGCTTGTGGCCAATCTTCTGGTGTCTGACTTCCATCTGGATTAGTCAGAAGTTTCAGCAGGCTGGTTTGGATTGTCCTGTTGTTTCTTTCAGTCAATCCGTTGGTTTGTGGGTGATACGCACTTGACATTTTTTGCTGTACACCAGTAAGTCTGTGCGAATGAGAAGAAATTTCGTTGACAAATTCACGGCCTTGGTCATTGATTTGAACATTTGCGCAACCATGGCGGCAAATCAGACGATAGAGGAAGGCAGCGACAGTAC